>JAUPMG010179783.1:0-10415 GCA_031762675.1 Pachysandra terminalis
AACTAAGCATACAATAAGTGTACAATGGTGCAATGAGTCTAGATGATTAATATAATTATCAAATTCATAGTATATGTGTCATGATATCTACATAACATCAATGCATGATCAATTATGATAAAACATTTGAAAATCTCAATCAAGTATGTAAACCTTCAATTCATGTCATAAACATATCATTAATATCACATAATCACTTTAAAACTAATATTGAAATCAATCAATCAATTAATAATCTTCAAAAACCACCTTAAGTGGCCTAAACAATGTTTAAAATATGGGTTTCAGGGGCAATTCTGGCAGGCTAACTGGCACACCGGTAGGCTGCCTGATTGGGTTTTCTGGGTTTTCTAGATTTGACATACAGTCGGTAGTTTGGTCATAACTTTGTGTGTACTTATCGGAATCACCTCAAACTTGTTTTTCTGGGTTTCTAACGAATAGAGGAATCTTAGAAAAATATAAAATAAATTATATAAAATACATAACTAGGTCCAGTAATCGATAGTTTAGATCTATTTAATTTTCCAGTTTAGTTCTTATGTAGAAAAGTATAGAAGATAAAGATTATTAAGGTTGTACTATGTCATACTTGTGATCACCCCACGGTCGGGTGGACCCTATGTCGATCGGGTAAATATGGAGTCGCCACCATCCATTGAGTTCGAGTGTGAATGGTCACCCTTGATATGTTAATTAATCCCAAATTACACCAAAATTATAATGGGCAATGGTCTAACCAGGTTTAGGTAAGGAGGTTTATTTGAGGGAACGGGAAGGTGTTAGGCACCCGTTCTCTCCCAGTTCAACCGGTAACCTGGTTCAAATCGATTTGACCAATTTTAGAAAAACTATTAAAATATATACAAATAATAGATAATGAAAATAGAAATAAAATAATTTACAAAAATAAAAATAATTCCCAAATATCCAAAATTACATACTAGATGCATGAGCTAAAAAATGAAAATAAAATAAAACAATCAATAAAAGAATACCAAAATATCTTAAAACCCTGAAATACCCAAAAAATCTGCTAAATAAAATCCGAGACCATCTAGTTGCAGAGATTTATTTACCACTCAAAATAAATTAAAAAATTATGAAATATTTACAAAAACTTATAGACTCCTATTATAATACAGATAAAAATTTCAAGTCTAAAAAAAATATGTAACTATTTTATTTAGTATTTCGAACCTATTGTTAGGTTACTGTAAAACCCCAAATATGCCTGTAAAATCAATAAAACTGAACCAACTGGTAGTGTTTTCTTGAGAAATAATATATTTATATATTTAAACACATTGTATCCTACCTCCAATAAAAACGGTATACTAAAAATCCCTTTTTCAATATTTTTAACAATTAAAAATTGGTTTTTTTATAGGTTTTGTCTAGGACAGGAAAGCAGGGTTTAGAAATTCACAAAAGTTTCAACATAGTAGCTGCGGTCATGAGACAAATTTTATTAGAATGAGATATGAGTCGACTTTCCAAAACATATGGTCTCATACAAAATAGACTTTAGACAGGGTCTATGCAAATCTATTCTTAGATAGGGGTCATGGCAGAACAGTATTTAACATGCTAATAAAACATTCAAAATAAAATAAAATAAAATAAAAATACCTGTAACAGCCTTGGTTCTTTCCCTCTTGATTTGAATTCCTGTCGGAGCTTGGGTTCGTGGAGTTTTGGTTTGAAGAAGAGTGAAAAGGAGGATGCGGAGGATAGAAATAAATTGCAGAAAACTAGAAAGGAAGAGGGAGAAAACGTTGGTTGGAATTTGCTTTCTTAAATAAAAGAAGTTGGAGAGAGGGAGAGAGAATAGAAGGTCCTAAAAAAAGAAAGAGAGAGAAAGGAAGGGGGAAGAAAATATAAATATTTTCAGAAAAAAAGAAAGAGAGAGAAGAAGAAAGGAGGGAGAAAGGAAGATATTAGAAAGATTTTAAAAAAGGAAAGAAGAGAAGGAAAAAAAGAAAAGGGGGGGGGGAGAGAGCACGTGTGCTCTCCAAATACAAACATATATATATATATATATACATAAATTTTTTTTATTAAATCTCCCACAAATCTTTCTTTTATCTCAATCTTACCCCAAAATCCCCTTTATATTATTTTTCCATTCAATTTATATGTTTTCATTTTTTTATAATTATAAAATACCAAAAATAACCCTTCGACCCTCGAACTCGGAATTTCACAAAATTACAGTCGTTTCGAAGGTGTTTCGACGAGGAATCTAAATTTGATGTTGAAAAACTATTTCGATTCTTGGATTTAACTCATAATCCTAATTAAATATTATTTTATTAATCATCTTAAGTTAGTTGAATTATAGTCTTTAGTTCTAAGATTTAAAAGTTCCTACAAGATCTTAGCCACACATTATAACTTAAAGAGTTATGATTGTGTGTGAAGCACTTTAGTTTCCTATTGTGCAGCCCACCAATCACAAACAATCAGTTAGTTATGTAACTAACTTACTAAAATTTAAATTAACCCTATATTTTTTTAATTACAATTCAATCCCTATAAAAGTTCAGGTTATTACAATAGCGTCTTTGACAATGGTGGGCCAGTAATATCCCATTCTTTTGACTTGGTGGTGGAGCTTCGGACCTGATTGATGACAACCACAAATACCAGAATGCGCCTTTTCAAGAGCTCCAGCTGCCTCGTCCTCTCCTAAGAATCATAAAAAGATACCATCATAGGAGCGATGGTACAATACTTCTTTGTAGTAAATGAAACGGGGCGCTCGACGTCGTATCTCGGTTTTATGTCGAGGATCATCAGGTAACCTTCCATGCTCCAGATAGTCAATGAGCGAGTATCTCCAATCTTCTTTTTCCATTACCAAGACCGAGAATGCATTTACTTCATCATCTTCAGTTTCTTCTGGGTGGACGAGAGGCACAACCCATCAAGAACACACCAGAATATCAGCAGGGTCATCCTCTTTAACAAATGTTAAAGTGGATGCCAATTTAGCTAAACCATCTGCATGTGTGCTGTCTGACCTGGGAACATGCGCCAAAGTGATGTGTTCAAACTTTTTCACGAGTCTCGTGGCGTACTGGTGATACAGGATGAGATCTGACTTCTTGACATCATACTGCATCAATATTTGATTTATTATCATTTTAGAATCTCCGAACACCTCAAGATGTGAAATTTTAATTTTAAGTGCCATTTCGAGCCCAACTAAAATGGTTTGATATTCCGCCACATTATTCGAGCACTGCTAGGTTAATGAGAATGAGTAAAGAAGCACTTGTCGATTTGGTGGAACAAACACAACCCCAGCCCTTGCTTCATCTCGACGAGACGCACCATCGAAGAACATTTCACAAAGGGGCTCGTAGCCAGCATAGAAAACTTCTTCGTCTAGAAGATCTTCTGATAACTCCCAATTTGCTGGAATAGGATGATCTGCCATGAAGCTAGCCAACGCTTGTCCTTTGATTGCCTTTTGAGGTACAAAGAAGATTTCAAACTCTGAAAGTAAGAGAGCCCATTTAGCTAGGCGGCCGGAAAGGACATGCCTAGACATGATATACTTGAGAGGATATACTCGTGATACGAGTCTAACAGTGAAAGCTAGTAAGTAGTACCTCAGTTTTTGAACTGAAAAGATCAACGCCAAGCATGTCTTCTCGATAGATGAGTAATTTATTTCAGCTCCTACAAGCGTTCTACTCAAGTAATATAAGGCATTTTCCATGCCTTCATCATTAGTTTGGGCAAGAAGTGCCTCCAAGGATCTCTCTTGTGCTGCTATATAAAAGATGAGTGGGTGCCTTGGAATCGACGCTGCTAAAGCTGGCGGCTTTGAGAGATAAGCTTTTATGCTCCTGAAAGCATTACTACAGGTTTCATCCCATTCAAATGGAACATTTTTCGTTGTTAAATGGTTGAAGGGTGGGTTGACATCGTCTTGCCAAATTAGAGATGAACCTTCGTATGTATGCTAAACGACCTTGCATGCTTCTGAGTTCATGCAAGTTTCGAGGCTCTGGCATCTTTTGAATTGCCTCTATTTTAGACTGGTTGATTTCAATACTGCGATGCCGAACAATGAAGCTTAGAAATTTTCCTGAGGAGACTCCAAAAGTACACTTTAAGGGATTCATCGTCAACTGGTATATTCTAAGTCGTTGGAAGACTTTCTGTAGATCTTTAAGATGGCTTTCTCTTTCCCTTCTTGACTTGACCACTATGTCATCAGCATAACACTCAATTGACTTGTGAAGCATATCGTCAAATATCTTCTGTATAGCACATTGATAAGTTGCACTTGCATTCTTCAAGCCAAAAGGCATAACTTTGTAGCAATAGATTCCTTTTGGGGTGCAAAAGGCTGTGAATTCTTCATCCTGTGGAGACATCCTGATTTGATTGTATTCTGGCGATCCATCCATAATGGACAAGGCATCATGTCCTGTAGTGGCGTCGACCATAAGCTCAGTGATGGGAAGAGGGAAGTCATCCATTGAGCATGCATGGTCGAGGTCTCAAAAGTCAACGCAAATTCGAATTTTTCCATTCTTCTTTTTCACTGGAACAATATTTGCTATCCATGATGGGTATTTGACTTCACGAATGAAACCGGCGTCGATAAGCTTGTTCACTTCTACTTCAATTTGTGGAACTAACTTAGTTCTGAACCGTCTTTGTGCTTGCTTGATTGTCCTGACGCCATGTTTGACAGCTAAATGATGGACTGCAACCTTAGGATCAAGACCAGACATTTCCTTGTAGCTCCAAGCAAATACATCCTTGAACTCAAGGAGAAGATCGAAGTAAGCCTTTTCTTCTTCTGGTGTCAAAAGAACTCTAACAAAGATTTTCCTTGGCACTTCAGGAGTGCCTAAGTTTAATTCTTTTATCTCGATCAATTTCAACTTCAAGAGTTGCTCAAACATCTCCGGCATATCTGAATCAAGAAAGGGATATTGTTTCTCTTGTAGCTTTAGTTTTCCCTTTGTCTTGAGAAGTTACAGGCTTCTATTCTTCCTTTTGTGATTTGGCTAAGATCTTTACTGGATCAATATTCACTGCCATGGACTCCTTACCATTGCCTGACTTGGTGGAAGACTTGCCTCCTTTGCGATTCTCCTGTAAGTCTTTATTCTTGCATAGTTCATAGATTGGGAGGTTAGAACCTTCATTGGATTTTATGCTAAGCTCCATGTCATGTGCACGTGTAGAAAGTTCTTGGTTTTATCCCTTGAATGATATATCGAAGTCCCCAGTGCTTGCCTTGGGTACACATCTCAATTGAGGCTCAGATTTCTCCACCTATTGATATAGTATATCACAGGCTCTTCCTTCAACTGTCGGGAATTGGAAAGTTCGATCGTGCTGTAGAAGTGGTTAAGGAACTCTCTCTCCATTTGCTCCCAACTGTCAATGGAGCCAGGCTCGATATCAGTGTACCAGTCAAAGGCATTGTCCTTCAGAGAACGCACAAACTGCTTCACCAAGAGATCTCCATCCATTCCCACATTATTGCATGTCTCGACAAAGTGAGCTATGTGTTGCTTTGGATTGCCTTTTCCATCGAACTATTGAAATTTTGGAGGTTGGTAACCGACTGGGGTCCTCATCAGGCTGATCCGTGTAAGGCTTGGCATACATGTGAGAATACTGAGAACCTCCTTCATACTTGTCCTAAATCGTACTCATGAGGAAATCTTTGAGTTGATCTGCAGGTATGGAGCCATCAGAAGTGATTGGGATACTTTGAGCAGTAGCCTTTCCTTTGTTTGAGGACTGTGGTGCATCTTTAGGAACAAACTGGGGTGTGAGTCTCGGTTGATTAGTGGTAGCATAACTTGATTCTCCCATGGCATCAAGTTTGTTCGTGAGCGTAGCCATTTGTGCATCATTTTCTTCTAAGGATTTTGGAGTCCTTCAATGGCCTTAGTCATAACAGCAAGTCATTCTTGAAACGAGACACCGTGGGCCATCATAACCGGCATAGCAATAGAATATTACGAATTCATTGAATCTAAGGATTATGAAGATGTGGATCTTGGACTTCCGTTAGGAGATCCAAACCTAGAGCCCGTTCTTGAACTGTCATCGCCTTCTTCTACAGAGACTTTGTTTCCAGAGTTCGATTCTTGAGAAAGTGCTGGATGTGACAAAAGCTTTTCAACTGTCTTATTAACCGTTTCCTTTGCCCCCAGTGGGGCTAAGGAAATTACTGGTTGCCTCACTCTTTCTGAACCAAAGACTGGAATTGACTTTGGTAACAAATTCCCAGCTTGAGGAGATTGAGATGCAGCTTTTGCTTTGCTTTGTGTTACCAAACCAGTTGTTTGAGTGTTAAGACTTGATCTAGATTTGAGAGGAGCCACTGGGTCAGATCCCGCTGGTTTCGAACTGGGATTTTCAACAGCATTCTTCAACAGAAGGTTGGATGGAGCTGATCTAGAAGCCATGGATACTGGCTGGAATCTTGAATGAACTTTAAGGAAGTGAAGAGATGAGAGGTAGAGATTGTCCCACAGGGCGTGCCAAATTTGTAAACACAAATTTTTTCAATTGAAAATCGACGAACAAGATGTGTTGAACAAAATTAATTTTATTGATTTAAAAAGGAGATTACAATCTCTAAGGGTTTTCTTTGTGCAAAAGAAAACGTCCTCTGATTCTTCTCTTCGTGTTCCTTGATTTAAGGGCTAAAAATAGCGTATTCTTAAATCGAGATTCTTCTTGAAAGAAAGTGAAGGATTTGTAGATTTCAAGAATGAAATCGTAAGGATTTGTTGTTAAGCTTCTGGTTTGATCTTCGGCCTTGTATGCGTATGAAGATCAGGAGGGCTTCATCTTGATTTGGATCTCTGCGCTTTTGAGCGTATTCAGAGAATGAAGAACTTGAATCTTCAGGATTGAGTGCTGTATTTGGTGGGTTCAAGTATGCAAATCTTCAAGTCTTTAGGGGCTTCAAATCTTCAAGGTGTCAGAGCAGCAGAGCTTCAGCATCTTTTTCCTTTCTGATCCCCCAGAATGTGAGAGGACGACCTTTATTTATAGATTTGGAGTTGGTAGAGTTGTATTTGATCTCTACCACTCATAGAGAATTATCATCATTTTTGAAGATAATTCTCTATTTATCAAGAATTATCCAGATTTAATGATAATTCTCCATTTAATGAGAATTACCTAAATTTTTAATATATAATTCCTTGTGGGACCAATCAAGAGCGATATAATAGCTCTTTTCCAAAATCAAAGATTCCATTTTCTTATTTGAGGAGTCTTATCTCTAAGTGGAGTCTACCTTGTGAGATCGTGCCATGTGGCATATTTGGATCTCTAAATTTTCTCTGTCTACAGTGACATCTTCATTGAGACAATTATATCTTCATATTATTTTCTATAATATCCATTTTGCCCCTTCTTATCTTTTAGACCTAAAAATATTTTTTAAATAGGCATTTATCAAATATTTTCTTTTCATCTAAATCAAATTTTGTTAAGCGCTTCATAAAATCAATTTTAAAGATATTGCTTCTCCTTTTAAGAAGCAATATCAAAATAGCCTAAGTATTAAATCAAATTTTTTATTAAGTTAATTCAAAGCATTCGATGATGCCCTTTGGTTGTGCTTCCCATCAACAACCACTTGAGAATCTTTTTAAGGGTTCTTCAGTCTTCGATGCGGACACTCCCAAAGTGTTAAAATGCTTGATTGATATTACTGCATATAATTGGCTAACCATTATCATCAAGGACTAATAATAGGGTATACACTTCTTAGATAACGAAGATGTGAATCATATGGACTTCCAAGACAAAAGAAATAAAATGACGTAAAAAAATGGCATTGAAGATTCCTTCTTTTCTCATATAAATCATCTAAATTTAGAAATAAAAATATTTGATTGCACTATCATCATCTTCTATTAAAATCTTCAATGACTTATAGCCCTAAAAATTTAGAAATTCTCAAGGTCAAAACATATTAAAGTAATTAGTACACCAAAATATTTTGGAATAGAGATTTAATAGATAGTTGAGGGGAGAAAACTATAAAATCTCTTTTTTTTTTGGTTAAAAAAGGAAATCTGATTAACTAATTAGCCGTACTAAAAAGTCTAGCAGTTGTTCTACTACATATATCAGCATATACTACTATTCCTTAATACTATTAGCTGGTTCATCATAAACTACTAACTGAGTACTACTAATATATCCTATCTTAACAAGTGCATCGACATTTGGTAAACATGGGTAGCGTCCACCCTCCAGCTCCTACGCAACAAATGTTTGATGTCATTCATAATGGTTACATTTGGGTTGAGCTACCCATCCTCCTCGTTATTTAACTCAATGGTAGCCTTGGAGTTTAGGTTTTCTTGTATTATCCTGTGACCATTTTGTCAGGCCAGTCGGAGCCCTTCCTTGCAATCCCATAGTTCAGCCCTTGTATTGGAAGCGATTCCAATGCACCTCGTGATCCCGAACAGCTATCGACTTTGGTCGTCACGAAGCAGCCCTCCAATACTTGCTTCCTCGATCCTCCATCGGTATTGAGTTTTGCCCATCCGCTCCATGGAAAATCTCATTTGATGAATCTCCATTTCCTGTTAACAGAAGAACACTTGTATGCCAAATTGTTATAGAATTCATGAGCTTTATGTATTACCATTCCACTGACATGTTCATGTGGTTTCCTTTTGTTTTTGTGACATTCTTTATTCCGAGACAGCCAGATATGCCATAGAGTATAGATGAAAATGATATCAAATGGCATGCTATACACAAGATGATTTGTTTGGTTTGCCAGCTTAATGTTTAGTCAATCCCATGTTGGTTGTTTAAAGGATTCCATTTCTACAACATAGAATTTAGATCAAATCTGTTTGGCAATGACACGGTCCCTAATTGCATGTATAGTTGTTTCCTTGTTTTTGCCACATCTGGTGCATAGGGTGTTGTGTAACTTTACTCTTGAAGAGGAGTGTCATGGTGGACAGTTTTTCATGAGCAGCTAGGCAGAAGAAGTCATGGATTCTGGGGTGACAGTTAGCTTTCCAGATCCGGTCTCAACTCTTATTAGAATGTCCTAAAGTTTGCATATCATAAACACTTTTAACATAGAATTTGTCTTTTGGGTTCCTACTCAAGATAAGTTTAACATCTTTGTGTATCCCATGATCAACTGGACGGCATTCAAAGGAACTAAGTTTACAAGTTTTTTGTGTATCCCACTCTTTGCCTTACTTGATAAGGTCGATGACTTGGAGATTCGGTTGTGTAATCTACATGTTAACATTAGTGTTGTCCACTAACCTTCTCCCTCCAATCCAATTATCATATTGGAACTTAATCTTGTCTCCTTTCACTACTCTTCATTCTAAACCTTGATTAAGGATGAATCTTCCTTTACGGATGCTCCTCCAATTATAAGATATATTGGTTTTAGTATTCATATCCAGGAAGTTCTCACTTTTGAAATATTTTTTGTTAAGAATTTTAACCCATAGCTCATTTTGATTGTTAAGAATTTTCCAACCATGTTTTGCAAGGAGAGTCCTATTCATACGTCTACATTTTTTAAACCTAATTAGTATTATGGATTTTTCTTTTATAATGATATTCCCCCTCCCCGAACAAATTTCATGTTCAATTTATTTAATTGGTTACGGACAAAATCAGGAATCCAAGTGGATTGCATTGAGTACACCGAAACACACAAAACCAAAGATTTTACTAAGTAATACGACCTGCTCTAGAGGAAAGTTTCGTTTTCCAACTTGCCAACTGTAATAACCTGAACTTTTATAAGGATTTATTTGTAATTAACTAAAATATAGGGGTAATTTAAAATTATAGAAGTAGTTACACCTTTGACTTTGACTGTTTGTGATTGGTGGGTTGCACAATAGGAAACTAAAGTGCTACACACACAATCATAACTCTTTAAGTTATAATGTGTAACTAATATATGTAGGAACATTTAAATCATAATTTAAATTACTAATAAATATAATAATTAATAAATCAAAACTATAGGTTATAAACAAATGACATTTTAGCTTAATAGAAACTGGTTTAATTGATTAAACTAAAACTAACCAAACGGGACCTAGCACTAATTATTTATTAGTTGGACTTAAGTAGAGCCCAATAAGATAAAGCCCACCTAATTTTAAGTCCAATTAATTTAATTAAATAATTAATTTTTGTACTAATTAATACCTGTTAATTAAAAGACAAGTTATAATACAACTAGGGCTTTAGACTAAGGTTAAAACCACCTCTAATATTCCTAATATAGCTAGAAGACTTAAAATCAATGGTTGGGATTAATTAGAATAATCTAATGGCTAAGATTAAAAGACAAAGAACCTAATCTAATTAGGATAAGACAAGATAAGAGAAGACATTAACTC
>JAUPMG010179794.1:0-10415 GCA_031762675.1 Pachysandra terminalis
CTACATGGTTGTTTGAGGAGAATGAAGATTATAAGTCATAACTGTGAACACAAAAATAAGTAGACAAATAGTAAAAACAACAGAAAATGAAAAACAAAAACCGGACAAACCATTGTTTTTATGGCTCTTGTTTGAAGAATTGTCCCTCCATATGTCATAGGGTCAAGAATCTCTACCTTGTGTGCTTCCAAGTTCAATATAAGGAGAAACCAATGGTTTCTCAAACAAACTAGTTGAAAGATTTGTTTAGGAAACAAAATAAAAGACCATACACTTATTACTGACAAACACAAATGGAATTCGTAATGCATTGGTAACAAATTTATGTGCTTAACCGAAAAAAAAATAATGTAGTCCACATAAAGTAGTGAAGCAAGTACCTACCAAACAACAACCAAGTAAATTATAACCCAGATTTGAGCTGCCCTAGTCCAATATTCTTTCCAAACAAAATCATATTCTGTAAATGTACAAAAGAAAGACATAAATTTTAGACATTTTCTCTGATATATATATATATAATAAATCTATCTTACGCTAACATAGCTGGGGAAGAAGTGCTTAGTAACTGCCCCTCCATTCACTCTTTGCACATCTATAAAGTACAGTGATATTACATTCACAACCTGCATGCAATTCAAGGGAAACGTAAATGTCAATTCATGGCAAATTACATTAACTGACAGTACTTATTACTCATTAAAGTAAACCATACCATACTATTGATCGCGCCACCATCCATCAAGCATGATATCTCTCCCCGCATCAGATGAATTGACATCAACTTAAGTACAATTTCACTGTACAAATCGCAGATTCATCAAACTAAATAAATGGTAGCTGTTAATTTAGGAGTAAAGTGGTGTTGAATTCTAATTTAAAGTTTATATAACAGTTTTCCTACAATGCATCGCCATTGTTTTTAAGATACATAACCACTTTTCCTTCTTCGTTCGTCAATACCTTGAATCTTTGTTTTCGTAAGAAGGGTTCCCATGGCTTCTGGATACAATGTTTGATGCATTTTTTTTCTTGCCAAAAGTTCACTAATGCTCTCTAGACGAACAACCACATTCCAATAACGCGCATTTTTCAGGCCTAACAACACCTTTGTGTGTACTACATTCGTCTGATGGCCTGACATCACATGATGCATCCCCTTGGGGAGTGGAGGAAGCTAAATCAGCTGCGTTAATAAATAATTATCTTTAGGGAACCAGATCTTGAATATAAAAATATGAGAAACATTGTGTACCTTCATTTACTGGTGGATTCGAGGTTTCACCATTTCTCGGTGACCCATGCATTTGTCCAAGATTGTCATCACCCACAAATGTATTGAATTCCTCTGACGGGGCTGACATCACATGCTGCATCTCCTTTGGGGGTCGAAGGAGGCAAATCAACTGCATTAACAAACTATTTTTAGGGAGGTAGAGGTCTTGAATATCAAAATCACAACAAACAAAGCGTACCTTCATATGACGGTAGATCTGAGGTTTCGGGTTTCCTCATTGCCCCGTGCATTTCTTCCTGGGTAGAATGTTTATAGGTATCCCTACCATCAATGTAAGTTTTAAGGGACTCGTATTCTTCTTGGATTTTCTTGGTATACTTCATAATGTTCGCTAGATGAGCTTGCACAACCTGCACAACGGTTTGTTGGTATACTTAGTTTACATGTTTCTAAAATTAGAAAAAGGTAGTTTCGAATGAATGCTTGCGCTACAGTGCACAACCACTACTTTTCAAAAAGTATAATCATTTTTATGATGCTTAAAAAACCAAAACTGAATTTTATATCCTTAGAAAAGGGCCCACTAAAACTCAATTTTTCCTTTATGGTGTTTCAAATGAAATGCATGAAATACTCACGGGATCGACATCATTGAAGAATGGTCCAAGGTTGTTACCATCTATATCCACATTCTCAATGGGATCTTCAACATGGGGGACAACATTTCTCCTTGAAATGACCTGCAATTCGTCCAATTTAGAATATATATGAAGGTGTTTCTAAAACATAAGGTCTCATAAGAATATAACTTTGCCACGAGAATAGCTTAACCGACCAAGTTCGTATCCTCTCAAGCACTTTTCCTTCTTCTCTCTACTTCTAACTACCTCGTCCGTCCAAAATGCCATGCGTGGTGTCAAATTGTTTGTTAAGGAGCCTCCAATAACCACTCGATCATAATAAAGCATCTGTATAAAAAATAAGAAGACTTAGAATGCAAAGGTGTGTCTAACTAAAAAAATAGTAACAAATTCCATCATATAAGTTAATAGTACCTGTAAGAAGAGCAGAAAACCATTGACGTCTTTCTTTTTTCCACCCTGGAACTCTTTCACGTGGACCAAGAGTTTATCTAACAAAAATTTACCCCAACTATACTCCCCGTTTTTTTTTTACATCCAATAACAAAGAAAGAAAATCTGAACTTACATCGAGAGAACTTGATGGACAAACAATAGTACATATAGCGAAAAGGACAAAACATCTTAAGAAATCATTGTCTGATAACGGCTTCTTCAATCTCTCCTCAAAAAAATTAAGACTTATACGACCATTCTCTATTTCAAAACTATTGTACAAGTCAGCTAACTCCAAAATCTGACCCCCCGATGTGTCGACATCTAAACCATGGGACGACAATCCCATGATAAACTCAACATCACTAGGGTCAAACGTAACTACTTTGTTTGACCCTAAGGTGATGTGCTTCCCTATTGTATCTACCCTTTCTACCAACCATAAGCATAATGACCTATGCAACATAGTACATCGTAGGCTTAACAACCCACCAAATCCTATGCTACATATCAAATCTCTTTGGGTCTCATTTAAATTTAAATCTTGTACCAACTTAACAAATCGATCGGGAGAGCATCTCGAAGATATAACAACCTACAAATAAACAAGAACGAAATCAAATATTAGGCAGCATATACACAAAGTTATATCAGTAATAAAATTTATTATAATGGAACGTAACTACCTTTACAAACAAAGAAAATTAAATAAATTAAAACACTTCAACCTGTTTGTGTATCCTGTCAGAGGCACGTGTGGGGCCCACTCCGACATGAGCCTGCTTCTTAGCAGCGGCCATCTTAACATACCTCTCCTTCTCTTCAGCAGGTAAACTTTTCCAAGACAAACTTGCCTGGCATGTAATCTGGGTCAAACAACAAAAAAATGTTCATTATAACGTTCAATAATTATTTACGTAATAATTTTTTTTGATGAAAGTAGAACTAACATTTGACAAACTATTTCCAAGTCTTGATCCCTTATTATCTTTCATGTGTTGTTTCACGAAAACTTGGTTGCATTAACACAAGGTAAAACAATAGTCATTGAACAAGAACCTAAGCATGCCATTAATTTTAAAAAAAAATTGTACTCTAATAAAGTTACTTGTATAAAATCCAAGCATTTGAATTTCTAGCATTCTACGAAGTACTAGCATCTGCCGATGAATCCTTTGACTTGGATACCTTTTTAACCATTGTATTTTATAATGCTGCAAAAACAAAAAAGGGATGAGAACGGGAGAGGAAAATATCATTAATAACACAGATAATACAGTAGAATTTACCATCGAGACAAACAAGCCACACTAGGGCACACGGAACATGAATCCAAGCTAACCAAGTCGGCACACCAATAGATTTCAACAACAAATAAATACAATTTCTAATTGTATGCAAATAGAAAAAAATTTAATATTATAGTAGTAATATAATATTAGGAACTGCTTTCTAATTGTATGCAAATAAGAAAATATTTAATATTGGGAACTGCTTTCGAAAAAATTTCTAAAGACAAATAAATACAATTTCTAATTGTATGCAAATAGGAAATGATTTAATAGTATAGTAGTAATATAATATTCGGAACTGCTTTTGAAATCAGAAGAAAATATCATCAAAAAATTAGTAGTAGCTTATGCTTTTCAAATAATGCCTATTTATGCAATGCTTAAGTAAAAAAACCACATATCCTGTGAATATAATTATATCATGACCAGAATCTGAACATAACTGGGACATCTCAATTGCATGAGATGGCAAGCCCAGAACTTTGAGGATTATAATATCATGGCGATATGGAGGTCAATTAATTACCGATTACTTAAAAAAGTACGATGTGCCTGAAAACAATAACTGTTAATTGATCACAAGCATTCAAGCAATGCGAAACTCTGTCATGGAAAAATTAAAGGCTATATAGTGGTTAATTGATTTCAAGAAATACTTTGTGAAGAACAAAATATTAAAAAAAAAGGTACGATGTGCCTGAAAAAAATAACGGTTAATTGATTACTTAAAAAGGTACGATGTGCTTGAAAAAAATAACGGTTAATTGATCACAAGAATTCAAGCAATGCAAAACTCTGCCAGGGAGTAATTAAGGGCATATAGTGGTTAATTGATTTCAAGAAATACTTTGTGAAGAAAAAAAATACTAAAAAAAAGATTCATACCTTGGTTAGGTTGAACCTGAATAGATAACTAGGTCAAGCAATGCAAGAACAGTCGATGGAATAGAAAATCTAACTGTGACAATACCTCCAAACCCAATGATACCCTAACCTCGACAACCAAATACTAACAGAGGACAAAATTCTAATGCCAACGAATCAGTTGGTTGAATGAACAAATTCAAATGGTACAAACGATCATGAACTGATGAGGGAAAACAAAGAAAAAACGAAGGGATCCCAATACAAAGAATGAGAAACAAATGTAGGGAAGGAGATGGAGATTAAACCAATGAAAGTTGGGAAAATACCTTAATCTCAAAGAAAATGTCGAACTGACGAGGGAGAAGAGGAGGAACATAAACGGAGAAGAGAGAAGGAAGAGAGAAAACCCTTTCGTTCGATCGAAAAAAGGAAGGAAGAAGACAATCCCAAACTTTTATGAAGAGGGGTATAATGGACATTTCCCGTCCAATTTAATTTGTATTAAAAAAAAGGGGTAAAAAGGCAAAAGGGCAATTTAGAAAGGAGTTGTTCTGCTACAGTGTAGGACCACTCGTTTTAAAACGTTTCCAAAAAGGGTGACTGACTTTTACTTATTCCTAAAAAGTATAACTAAATATGAGTTCCCCCTATTTCTTTCTATTCTTTCTCCCTCCTTCCTTTCCCATACTTCTTTCTATTCTCTCTCCTTCCTCGTTCCTTTATTTCCTTTTTGCAGTCTTTTTTTTTTTCTCTCTTTCCCTCCTCTTCTATTTAAGCAAGCAGGGGATCGACCGAGAAGGACCAACAATGAAGCTCTCCCTCTCACTTGATTTCCGTATTCTCCTTTCTGTCTGTGTGCTCCCCCGATCCTCTCTCTCTTCTGGCAATGCCACCCGCTGCTCGCACGCCATCTGCAATTTCCGTACACACCAACCACTTTGCATGCACACCCGACACACCCTCTTTTCCGACAACACATCTGCAACTCCACCCTATTCCCGCGCACCAAGCTTCTCCTTTCCGTTCACCTTCTCATAACAACTTCCTTCTCTATCCGGTGACACACCTGCGAATTCAGGCGACACACCGACCAATCCAGCATCATCTCCGAATTCCCTTCACTTACGGTAATCTCTTACCTTCCCCCATTTTCTTTCTTCTTCTTATTCTCATTCTTCTTCCTCTTCCCTTCTTCTTGTCCTTCCCATGTTTTCCTCTCCGTTTTCTTCCCTGTAGAAAACAAAACCAGAAAAAATCCATTACAAACCCCTCCCCAAAAAGAAATCAAACAAACGGAAAAAAAACCCTAAAAAGCAAAAAAACAATTGAACCCAAAGCCCTGTTTGGTTGGGGGTTTACCTTTTCTTCTTTCTTCATCCAACCGGAAGCCAAGTATCATTGTAACCACCTCTCAAGCTGAACTAAGTAGCTCAAAGCAGAGGAAAAATACCATACATGCTATAGGTATTTTTTATATTTTTATATCTATTTATTTTTAGATTTTTATTTACTTGTAATATACTATTCAGCACTTGAACTCCATCTGTTTATAATTCACAGAGACCTATCTTGAGGTCTATTTTGCATGAATCCAACTCTGATGGAAAGAAGACTCAAATTCTATTTCAATAAAAGTTATTCCATATTCGTAGCTATTATATTTTATGTTTTGTGAATTTTCTAAATCCAATGTTCTGTACTGTAATGACCTTGTAAAAACTGTTTTCTATTTTCTTAAAAATACTTATAAAAGGATTTCTGAAATACTGTTTTATTGGAGGTAGAATACAATGTCCTTAACCATGTAAAAGTTTTATTTCACAAAACAAAACCCTACCGGTTGGTTCAGTTTGATTGCTTTTATCGGCATGTTTATTGATTTACAATAGCTTAACTATATATTTAAAATTCCAAATAAAATAGTTAGTCATTTTTCTTAAACTTGAAGCTTTTTCTGTATATTAAATTAGGAGTATAGGAGTTTTTTGTAAATTTTTTAATTTTTTTTTAGGTTTTAAATAAATCTATACAAATAGCTAGTCTGAGTTTGTTTTTGCAGAATTCTTGGTTGTTTTATGATTTTAATGTATTCTATTCTATTTATTTATTTATTTTATTTTATTTTATTTGCATGTTTTAGACCATGTATATTGAACATATTTAATATTTTGTGTTTTAGGGTTATTTTTATGTTTTTGTAAATTATTTGTCTTTATTATTTATTACTTCTATTTGTATTTAGTAGTTCTCTAGACTTATTAGAGTTTTTTTAATAAATTGGCCAAATAAATTTGAACCAGGTAATCGGTTGAATTGGAGGAAAGTGGGTACCTAACACCTTCCCACTCTCTTAACTAAACCTCCTTACCCAAAATCTGGTTAGACCACCCTAAACTTCACACTTTGTTTTAATTTTAAAATTAATTGACAAACCTTGGGTGACCATTCACACCCGAACTCGATGGATGGTGGCGACTCCAAATAACCCGATCAACCTAGGGTCCACCTGAACGTGGGGTGATCACAACCATCATAAGTATCCTAGTCACAAGTACGTAGAATTTCTAGTGATAGCACCGTTCGGAAACTACCGTTGTGCCCATACACAAGGATAATCCGTCGGATGCCATCATGGGTATCCTATCCACATGTAAAAATATGTAATAGATCAGGAGTTTATAATATTAATCAATTAATATCAAACACACCAAAGAACCGCATTTTAAACCTAATATAACTTTACCAAGGGTCTATGGTTCCAATTACCCAACAATAGGGATAAAACCCCAACTCACTATAAGAAAACTCTCCAATTCAGCTTCTTATGAGATGGAAGTTGAGGGAGAGTCTTCTCGCACCTCCCATCCCACAAACACCCACATCATCCTTGCGTTTGATTTTGAATTTCAATTTTTATAAATTACTATTAATACCCATAATGTAGTCTAATTACACTTAGACTCCAACCTCATATACTCTTGTTTTAAATGCCACCCATTGGTCTATTTAGCTTATAAAACCACACAAATAAATCCAAATTCCCATTAATTATGGTTCCTTCTAATGCCAACTAATTCAAGTTTCTATATTAATTAAAGGCATAATAAAATCAAATTATGTTTGAATTTTATTCATTCTTATTTAATTCATTCAATTAATCTTAAATTAATTATTATGGTATTTCGGATTAGGGTCACTACACATACTACATCATGTAGATGTGTAGATGAGTGGACTAGCATGCATATTACCATACCCGGTGAGATTGGAAGAGTGGACTGCATTATGATTGAATTGCTGTGATTTTAACAACTAAGAAATAAACATAAATTTCTAAGTGATATTAATGTTAAGAAATAAATGCTAATAAATGAAACATGAATTTCTTAAGTTATTCATCAGATATTTCTTATTTAATTATTGGTATGTGTTTTTGAGTAAATACCCAGGTATTGCAGGTTTACTCATGAGCTTACAAGCTCACCCTCAATGTTAAATATTTTTTAGGTTTGAACTACTTTTCTCAGAGAGAGATGTTGATGGGCATTGGGTAGAAGGTTTATACATTATATTTTGGTTAGTAAAGATCCTGGTATTGTATATCTAAAATTAGATCATGCTTAATTATTGTTTCCTGTTATTGACTGTTTTTCCACCTCCTTTGGAGGGGGTGAGAGTTGCATTTCCGAATCATAGCGGGGACTTCAGATAGGTACACTCTAGGATTGGGATGTGCCAGAAAGTGGCTGGTGAGCAAGAGAATGATCAAGGACTGAAGTTGCAATGGAGGCAACAAAAGAGGAGATAAACGATTGTGGGGTATGAGCAGCGTTGCGCTAGTTTTGTGTTGTTGAAGGGTGAGAGAAACTAGTCCTCTCTGTGTATTTATAGACTTTCCTCGATCGGTTATCTAACCGCTCAATTCAGTTATGATAGCTGATCCTGCTTTGATATTTAAATTTCGAAGGTAATTGTGGATTGATCAAACCCGTGCTTTGCATTGTCTGGACAACTGGACCGGCGAGTGAGCTTCACTTGCGTCTATTTCTTTGCACCACATGACATCTTTTCATAGTTTGCCGAAGATATGCAAATATTTGCACAAAAAAATACCCCCTACCTTTCTTATGTCTCTTAACCTTCTGAAGAGACTTAAGGAAGATAATTAAAGATTGCACATGTGCCATTTCTTGGGAAGGAGAGAAAAGTAGGATTCAAGTCAAATCAACTTTTCAGCTCGTTGATCTGATCCTCTTTTTCCCTTCATTTGAACTCATTTGAACTTTTGCTCTGCAACTTTATTCTCTCATGAGTCTTCTTCTTCAGCTCTTCTACCTCCATTATTTAAACTCATTATTTCTTCCAATCTTTGATCATGTCCAAAAAAATCAAGAGATTTCTGCCACTGCTGCCCCCGGTCCACCTTCCCTCAGTCTCTTGGCCATCGAGGCCGATCATATTTCGATCATGTACTCATTGAAACATCTCCTCCTCCTCCTCCTTCTTCTTCTTCTATGATTTTAGGTCCTGCTTTTTACCAAACCTTCTGCCCCTCCCCTCTTTATGACCTCAAACTTTTCCATCCTAAAGCAGTTAGAGACAAACTCCTACTATCCTCTGATGGTCTTGATACGATTGCCTGGTCTACCGGCTGATCTATCCGTTCCTAACCTAGGGTGAACTAGGCCTAGAATGAATGGGTTGACCGTTTTGGTCCCAGTTTACTCTGATTCTTGGAGGGGATCTAGAATCTAAGGACTCATTCAATATTCTTGCTTTGAGGTGATTATGAACCACAATCTCAGACCATAAACCTTCGGTTAGTCAAACATTAACCTAAGGACTTTCTATTGGAAAAAAGATAGCTTTGTGTGTAACCTAATCCTAAAATGTGTGTAACCTTGTGCTTAAATAAGTATAACCTATGGCATTAAAGAGGGTGGTTAGCCAATCCTTAAATGTGTGTAACATTTTCCTAAAGAGATGTAGGGTTGTGAACACCCCAAATGGCACAAAACCAATTAATACTTTTAGAAGATTGTTAAAATTTTTATTAAGATAAAGAATTTATAAGAAATGAGTTTATGTTTACAAACAAATGAAACATTTATAAAGATACAGTCCAAGCAACAGAACATTACTTAGAAGTCTAGTCCTCCCATCCAACGTAATACAACTGTGTACAATTGTTAACCTGAAAGGAGCTACAATTTGATATCCTTTTGCTGTTGTATCAACTGAAGCAAGACAAAGAGGGAGGAGGATCTTCTGCCAACCTTCCTCTCCTGCTAACTGAAGGAGAGTTCGACACGTGGGGGTGGACCCCACGCAAAGACAAACGGCTGAAGTCTTTGTTTTTTTGGACGGACGTTAGGGCCAGCACTTTCGTTTCAGCTGGCCCAAAAACCAAACTCAAAATAAAAATTTGAATAACCCTCCAAAACATTTTTTGTTTCCGAGAGAGAGAGAGAGAGGGCTCGTTTCCAAGTGCAAAGAAAGAGAGACGAGCTCGCCAGAGAGTGGTGAACGTGGTGCCGCTGTCAACCAGCCAAAGAATCAAAACGATCTTTTGGGAGTCTATCGAGGGGACAGGATCATCTTATGCTATCCCTGGTATGCTGAAGGTCATGACTGGTCTTCATTATAGCATCTTAGTAATTTTGCATACATCCAAGTTTTTTCTTTGTTTGAATCTGTTCTGTTGGGCGACTGTTTGATCTCTTTCTCAGAAATTTTGGGTTCGATCATCAGTTCCCGTTTTTTAAATAAATTTTGTTCGTCTGGCCAAACCCAAATCCAACCCCAGCAACAACCCTATCATCTGTTGTTCTACGAGGAAATCTTTTTGGGTCGTTTTAGCCAAATCTAATCTATTCATAGAACATTGGAGCTGGAGCATTCTATTTCAGAGTAGTTGCAAATTTAACAGTGATTCTTATGTTA
>JAUPMG010179805.1:0-10415 GCA_031762675.1 Pachysandra terminalis
AATGAATCCCGAAGGTTGCGCCTCGAAATTTGGACACTTTCCACATGGAGAGTCGTGCCGGGTTTTGGGGCGTGACAGATAGACTCATTACGGCTCAACACCGAAAAAAGAAGTACGCTGATGTAAGTAGAAGGAAACTTGAGTTTCAATTGGAGACTGGGTTTTTCTTAAGGTTTTACCAACCAAGGGAGTGTTCAGATTTGGGAAGAAAGGAAAATTGGCACCACGGTTCATTGGACCCTTTGAGATTTCTGAACGGATAAGAGAAGTGGCCTACAAATTGCTACTACTGTCTAGCCTTGACTTAGTGCATGATGTGTTCCATGTCTCAATGTTAAGAAAGTATCATCGAAACCTGACAAGTGTGATTGATTGGCAAACAATCACAATCCAAGACAATGCAACATGTGAAGAGGAACCTGTAAAAAATTTGGATCATAAGGACCAAGTACTGCCCAACAAGGTGATATCGAAGGTAAAGGTTCTATGGAACAACCATGGAGCATCTGAAGCAACATGTGAGCTTGAAGATCACATGAGGGAGCAGTACACACATCTCTTTACATAATGTAACAAATTTCAAGGACGCAATTTTCTTAAGGAGGGTAGGATGTAATAACGCAAACCAAATCTAGGACTTAGGTGTAAATAGCAAAAATTTAGGAGTTAATTTGAAATTTTAGTAAGTGACTATATCGTTTGACTTTTGACTGATTGTGGTTGGTGGGTTGTACAATTAGGAAACTAAGTGCAACACACACAATCATAACCTCTTAAGTTATAATGAATGGTTTAGATCTTGTAGGAGATATTACACTCCAATCAATGGCTTAGATTAAAAGACACTAAAAGAAGCTCTATTACAACATAGGAGTTAGAAACATACTAGAGATTTAGCTGAACTAGGAGAGCTGGGAAATTGATCTAATGGTTAAGAAACTAGGACATCCCAATAAAGGGACATGATTAAACTTAAACTTCTAATACTAATAGAACTAGGAAGTTTGCTGTAATACTATAAATAAGTGTCCTTGGTGAATTTCGAAATTCACAATAATTCCTTGGAGCTAAGAAGAAGAGGAAGAAGAAGAGCAGAGGTGAATTCTCTACTCCAACTCAGCAGCATCAAGGTAAGTTTTTGAATTTATCTTCGTTTTATGGTTTAAGTAGAGTTTCAAGTTTGTTTTTCAATAGTATGAAGTAACGTTTCAAACTTTATATTAGTTTTCAAAAACAATTACTTACTAATTATTTACTTATGTTTTCTTAAGTATTTGTATTGGGTTTTGTGCGAAATTTAATATAAGGGAAGGTTACTTAAGAAAGAAATTTGATTAGACTTGTAGAAACCATGCAATTTTGGAACAATTGCCCAGAATACGTAGTTCGGCGAGTCGAGAACACGCCAAACCAGCCCAAAAGAGCACTCGATGAATCCTCGACGCACTGAGAATACGCTGAGCATCCTTTTATGATATTTGACTCCCTGGATTTCACACTGAGACATTCCTCGGCGCACCGTGAGCACGCCGAGCGTGACAGATTGATTTTTATTCCCCTAGAAAACACACCGAGCAGATTCTCTGCGAGCCGAGAATATGCTGAGCCACATCTTGAGACTCGAACCCAGAAATCTGGAATTTTAGCAGTAGATCCCTCGGCGACCCCTCGGCATGCCAAAAAACACACCGAGCTCACGCCGAAAAAACTTCGATGACCCCCAAGGCACGCTGAAAATTGCCAACTCGATCCAATTTGATTGTCTTTTTGTAAGCATGTGTATTTTGATCTCATTAGACCAATTCTGATATTAGTTATGCTTGATTTTTCTTGTTTCAAATACTCATACCTTAATTGGACTATTTTTCATACTGGTTGGAACATGGTATTTTGATATGATAGTTTTTATGTGATTTTAACATGTCCAGCATGCTTGATAGGCTTATTACACATTGTACACACCAGGTGCATGCTTAGTTAATGTGCACCCTATCACTTGCACTTCTTATGCCTTAAGACTATGGATTTTGTCTATAGGTCTACACCCTTTGCATGTAAATCCATATTTCTGAATTTTTAAGTACTTTAAGAGATTGCTGTTATCTGAAATTTAGAGTAGGTAAGGAGACTTTTGCATAATTATTATATACTGGAGTTGAGGGACTTGCTATCTCACTATACCTATGGTCCTATGGACTATTTGGTCCTATGGACTATGTACTAAAAGGAATGTTCTTGTTGCTTGCTTATATATATATAATTCCCTGAGGAATTTTCATTTTGAATTCCTTGGAATTATTGCCCTTGATCACAAATAAGTGGGGGAATTGTGCCCTCTAGGTCGAATCCCCTTAGAACTATGATGTGCACATGGAATATCTTAACTTGAGAATGGCCTTGTATGAGGGAGGATGGTTCGAGAAGACATCTTCTCAAGGAATGATCGATCTTATGGGAACCTATATTTATATTCATGATAACAGTCTTAATTAACTAATTGCACAACACTTAGATTGTTTGATAGATCACACTTGGTGATTGTTATATGAGCACATTATGCACATAGTAACACTTGACAATTCATATGCCTGTACACTTATATCTTAATGCACTCACTAATCTGTTCAAATACTTGATATATATGTTTTCTGGAATTTATGGAGTATTATTGAAGAGTGGCCTGGGCCCTACTTCAAATTATAAACCATTTTCGATTTGATTACTTACTAGCTAAGTGTAGCTTACGCTTTCAAGCAACATATTTCAGGCAGATTAGACGAGGAGTACTTGGATTATGGAGACCCAGCTATGGACCCTTGTTTTGATGGAACTACTGAATTTATTGAAGAAGATGCTTAGGATTTACATTAAGGATTTACTTTATTTTTATTGGCTTGGATGCCAAAGTATTTTATTAGCTATAATTAGGCTTTATTTTGTTTAGTGATTTGATTAGCATGAGGACTATCATATTTTCTTTCCGCTACTATATTTTGCCTTAGTTTTTGATTTTTGTGAGAAGTAGTTACTTTTATTTTTGATTATTTTATAAGTTAATAAAATATCTCAATTATTTCAATCGTTTGGCAAAGTATCGACTACCACTCCCATATGGATATGGGGTGTCCAGACTAGGAGTATGTTTTGAAGTGGAAGCATGATTGGCTAGTTTTAAAGGTTTACGTGGAGGACAAATAGCTTCTATAGTTCTATCATCCACAATAGTCCATTTCTTTTGGAATTCTTCCAAAGAAAATATGGCAGGGACTTCCTGAGTTAGGTAAAACCATTTAACAAATGGTAAGGTGGTTTGATGGGTTTCTAAATAATTGTAGAGGCACTCTTAAAATGTAAAAGCTGAGTTTTATCATGATTTTTGAAATACCAAACCCCTCAATGATGTCTTGCCATGGATCAGGTAGCCTATTCCAAACAAAAAAATTTGTTAGATAGATTTCAATCTGCTGTCATTTTTTCCAATTTTGACCTGAAGTCTAGTTTTTGGCAAATCCAAATTGACCCTGCAGATAGATATAAAACCGCTTTCGCTGTTCCTTTTGGCCATTATCAATGGAATGTCATGCATTTTGGCCTTAAAAAGGCCCCTTCTGAATTTCAAAACATTATGAATGAAATTTTTATTCCTTATTCCCAATTCTCAAATGTCTATATTGATGATATATTGATCTTTTCTAATTCTTTAGATCAACACTTTAAACATCTTCATATCCTTAAAGATGTTATTAAAAGAAATGGTCTAGTTTTATCTGCTCCAAAAATGAAACTTTTTAAAAGCAATGTCCGGTTTCTAGGACATCATATCTCTAATGGGAAACTTGTCCCCATTGATCGCTCCATTGAATTTGCATCCAAGTTTCTGGATGAGATCAAAGATAAAAAACCCAATTGCAACATTTTTTAGGCAGTCTTAATTATATTGTTGATTATTACAAAGATTTTGCTACTGATACTGCAATCCTTTATTCTCGTCTTTGAAGAATCCTCTTCCATGGACTTCTGCACACACTCAAGCTGTCCAATTGATCAAATTAAAGGCTAAACAATTACCTTGCCTTTCTTTAGCTAATACCAATTGGTTCAAAATCGTTGAGATCGACGCCTCTAATTTTGGATATAGAGGGATTCTTGAGCAAAGAAACCCTACTTCTCAAAAGGAGGAATTAATTAGATTTACCAGTGGAACTTGGAAAAATGCCCAAGTTAATTATTCTACTGTAAAAAAGGAAATTCTTTCCATTGTTAAATGCATCTCTAAATTTCAGGATGATTTACTTAGTCAACAGTTTCTTCTACGTATTGATTATAGTTTTGTAATAGATATTTCGCAAAAAGATATTAAAAATGTTGCTTCTAAACAAATTTTTGTGGGCTGGCAAGCTCAACTTTCTAATTCTGATTTCACTATTGCATATATATAGGGAGAATCAAACTCCTTTCCTGATTTTCTAACTAGGGAATTTTTGCAGGGGTTAACATGAGCAGGCATTATCCTGCCCGAGGAGGAAATTCCTCAGGAAAAAGCAAACAAAAATCTTACACTTCTAGTGCAGCAAGCTAGATGGCTGGGGAACAATATCCTCCTCTTTATCCTAATAAGGATTTAATTAGTTCTCAGAATTCTAAATCTACAAAGGAGGTTCTTACCACTCCTTCCCTTGATTTTCTCCTTAATAAAAGGGCCACCCAATCAATCATGTGTCACAATGAAGGAGATGAACAATGGTTTGACGAACCATGGGAAATTATGCCCCGCTACTTGAATGATCAGTACTTTATTTGTACTGCTGGCAAAACCAGGGAGACTTATGAATCTATTCTTATCGAAATTGGTAGTTGTGAAATTACTCACACATATTCCAAGCCCAATCAAGGTAAAGGCCCTATTGCTTATAGCAAATGTATAATTAGGAAGGTTATTTCACCTTCTGAATGGGGATTAAATCCCAATTTTGCTAAACGAATAGCAATTAATAATACTTCCTTTAATTACTGGGTTTATATCTCCGCTTGGAGCAATTGCTTCTATTATCAGAATCCCTCTCACAAGCACACTTGGTTCATCAAGTTATGTCCACAGTCCTGCAAGTCTATTTACCCAAATTGGGTTTTCCAATGGTGGCAACGTATTGGCCCGGATGTAGATATTTTACCAGAAAGTATTCCAATTGAGGAATACACAAAATTCACTCAATTCATCCTCAATTGAGAGGAAAGCATAGAGTTCCTCTGGGTCTTACCACTTTAACCTTTTTTTTTTACTGAATTCGGTATTCCCTGGATTGGAGATGGGACTTAAAATGTTCCACCAATAATTTGCGTATCCCAATTTTGGAACGCACTTTTTCTTACCAATGGTGGGCTAGCTTTCCTATTAAGGAAATTGTTGACAATATTGAACAATCAGTCACTTGTTATGAAAGCCAAATTCCTCGGCTACTGTGGTGAACCGTATCCTTAAATTATCTTAAATTATAATTAATATAATTTAATTATAATTAACAAGGAAAATCTCTTGTGAAAGATTATATAGGTTTGTGTAGTTAAATAATTGGAATTAGTAGAGCTTGTAATTCCATCAAAGTATAGGGTCTAATGTGTAATATTAGAAACTATGGGGGCAATTAAGTTATTTTAGAACCTCATGGAAGCTAGGGTTTGTTTTGGACATTTGACGCAAAAGGGGATGGAGGTGCCATTTAATTTGTTCATTATGGTTATATTAGTCTTTCACCTTGGAAGTTAGATTAGAAGTTATGGATAGATATAGGTAGGACACATGTGAGCATTGGAAGGGTCCTTAACCTATTCTTTTGCTTGGTGTACATGATCAAGTGAGAAAAAGTGTCTCTACACGTTTGATCAAGGAAAGAGAAGAGAGAGAAAGTGTTATGCTGTAAAGAAAATAGAGAAGAGGAGAGAAGGAAGAAAGGCTATGGAGGAGAAAGGAAGAAGAAGAAGGAGAAGGCAAAAGGAGAAGTGGTGATCTGCCATTGCTGGATCTGCAAGAAATAGATCTAAGAAGAAAAGCTTAGGAAACGAGGTAGGGATTCCTGTGTTTTTACGGTATTTGATTCTATGCATTATCTCGATGCTACAGATATAGTTGGTTTGTATTATTGGTATGTGAGCATGGTTAGATCTAGGATCTTTAAAAACAAAGAAGGAATGATGATATGTTGCTTGATCTCCATGTTCACTTGTGATGCTATGTTCATATGTATTCATGAGTTCTTATGAGTACTAATATGTGTTTATAATCCATGGTTTATTTACTTGTTAGATCCATGAGAATGATCTAGTTTGTGTATAAGTGTTTGAGATTTGTGTATAGATTTAGAGATTGTTTTTGGGTGATTAAAACCTTAGAAATCAATAGGTTTGGTTAGAGGTACAAGACCCTAGTTAAAAACCCAGATTTTGGCTTAGTTTACACTCTCGGCAGTAGCCTTAGCAGCTATCGCTTTAGATACCAAAAACCCTAAAAAGTGTGTGCTTTCGAGACATGCTACCGAGCTTCGGTAGCAGTGCTACTGAGACTCTTGGTAGGTCACTCGGTAGCTACCGAGTAGCGACTAAATTTGAGGAAAGTGACTTGATCTCGGGACATACTACCGAGCTTCGGCAGCTGTGCTACCAAAACCTTTGGTAGGACACTCGGTAGCTACCGAAGTCCAAATGACTTCAAAATTTGTGAGGGTGATTCCCATTGGGTTGTGCACATTCCTGTATGGATGGTTTGTGTGCAGAAAGTCTAGATTTGCACGAATCATAGAAAGTGTAGACGAAGGTCCAAAACTTGGAATTGCCGAATTGAATGAAGGGTATATGAAGTGTTATTACCAAAAAGGCTTGGGATGTGGTCTTAGGGCCTCAATATGAAATTTGTATGGATAGAATGGGTCATGTTGGATCAGATTGGGTGATTAGTGTTTCTAGCTTCCGATGTTGACCTAGGTTGGACTTAGGTTGACTTCTGTGTAACTTAGATGTGAATTCGATGATGTTGACTTGTGTGTGAATGACTGTTTAAGGATACTGTGAGTATCCAATAATGTGATTGTATTTGTGTTGTGAATGACTTGAGTTGTGTTGTGGATAGGTGAGCTTCCATCGTCGGTGAAAGTCCCTAAAAGCAAGAACTTGGATAGGTATTTCTGATACCGTGGGTGAAAGTCCCCAAAGGTACTGCATGGTACAGGTGTATTCCATCGTGGGTGAAAGTCCCTAAAGGAAGGTTTGGTATGGGTGTATTCCACCGTGAGTGAAAGTCCCTAAAAGAAGGTCTGGTTACAGGTGTGCTTCAATCGTGGGTGCAAGTCCCAAAGCGGAATGTGAGTATACTGGTGTATTCCACCATGGGTGCAAGTACTTGGAGGAATATGAATGGTGGTTTTACTCTGTGGGTGCAAGTCCCTAAAAGAATGGTTACTGAGATTGGTGTATTTCACTGTGGGTGCAAGTCCCTAGAGGAATAAGATTGGTGGCTTTCCTCTGTGGGTGCAAGTCCCTAAAAGAAAGGGTTACTAATACTGGTGTCATCCTTCGTGGGTGAAAGTCCCTAAAAGTATGGACATGTGGCTTCCTCCATGGGTAAAGTCCCTAAAAGTATGGCGTGTTACGGGTGTATTCCACCATGGGTGCAAGTCCCTAGAGGAATACGAATGGTGGCTTCCTCCGTGGGTGCAAGTCCCTAAAAGGATGGGTTGTATGGTCGTGAGTTGGAATGAGCACATGCTTGGGCTAGGCTTGGTGACACCTTGCATTGCACTGCATCTCATTTCACTCCATACTTGCATCATACCTTGCATTGCACCGCATTGTATTTGATTTGATTGTGATGCATGTACACTATGATTCTTTATGTGATTGTGATTGGGTTACATTGGTCGTAGCAAGGTCATTGTCAGGATTTTGGGAAAAATCGTCGGCAAGTATAAATAAGCCAACATGGAAGATTTCTCGAATACTTTCATGCCTGCTCCGCCAAAGTGATCCTCTTTGCTTCACCTGCCAAAATTTTGGGGGGCTTATTTATACTTGTTAAATTTAGACAAACTTGGCCTTAATGTTTTGGCCTATTTACTATTGTAATCTGCCACCAATTCAACCCAACACTCTTCTTCAGTTCGACCCAGCACTGTTCATCAATGTTCACCAGTTCGGCAACACTGTTCATCAAATCGGCCCTGCACTACTCACCAGTTCTATCATCCGCAGTAGTCAATTTCTTTTGGAATTCTTCCAAAGAAAATATGGCAGGGACTTCCTGAGTTAGGTAAAACCATTTAACAAAAGGTAAGATGGTTTGCTGGGTTTCTAAATAATTGTAGAAGGCACTTTTAAAATGTAAAAGTTGGGTATTATCATGATTTTTGAAATACCAATCCCGAAATCCTTGATATATGGGAAGGTAAAATTCTTGATTAATAAGGATTCTATTTTTTGAACCAGCTGATTAATCCATAAAAACAGTTTATGGGTGAAAATTCATTTCAGAAGCAGTAGGGGATTCCCTATTTTCATTCTTGTATATGGCTTGTGGGATTTGTTCGTTAGACAACTGAATGCCTTCAATACTGATGGGGTTATATTCTTCTTTGGAATCTTGTTCTAAAGAGGAATTTAAAGGAATCTCTGATATAGAGTTCCATGAAGTGGAGGGAAAAGATACCTAGTAAGGTGTTTTCCAACTTCTAGATGAAAATGATCTGGAAAGATCAAGAGAGGTTTCTTAAAATTGAGGATAACCACTCCATCAATGCTTTGGATGATTAAGTCAATATTATGGTGAATTATTGGTCTAGGAGGAACAGCGTTAGGTATGCTCCAAGACTCCGGGAATTCAATCTCATCCCAACTTAACATCCTAGGTGTAGCAATGCTAGTTTTGGAAGCAAGATTAGTCTCAATTAAAACAGTTTGTCCCTGTGGACTGGGAGATTTTTTAATGTTTGGAGTCATAGTATTCCTGACTTTATAATAATTTCTATGAATAAGAGCAACAGTTTCAGATCCAGGAAGGAAGTTGTAGCCTTTAGTCTGGAATCTAAGACTAACTGCTTCAAACATATTAGGATCGGTTAATGATAAATTGAGGTTCGGATTTACATCGAAGTATATCGGGCCGTGGTAAGGATTGGTCACAATTGCTCCCATAAGGGATGATCTATAATCAAGACATCTGGCATCTCTAAGAGTTGCCTAAAGACATACATTCATGCCTAAAAGAGTTAGAGGTTTGAAAGCCACTTGGATTAAACCTATATGAACGAATTTATAATTCTTAAGATGAGAGTGTAAATCCTGGGGATCCAGTAATTTAATAATCTCATCCTGGGAGTTCAATCTTAATGTCTGCTCCATGGTTTTGATTGCCATGTGAGGATTTATATCAAACCCTTTAGACCTATATATGGTCTTTGGTTGGACCTTAGGGATGGTCCATTTGTTCAGTTGATGCTGAAAATTTTCAAATTCAAGTAATTCTAAATTTTTGATTAACTAAGAGGCAGACTGAAAAGTTTGAGCCATTTTGATTTTGGTTGACGTTTATGGTATTCTAGCTAACTAATACCTTATGTTTGAATAATGTGCAAAGTAGAAAAGGTTATTAAACAATAGAATCTAGACAACATATAAACTCAAAATATAGTATATAGGAACAAAGGACGTCTATAAGTCGGGAGGCCATAACCAAAGTCGAGAAGCTTATATGTAGTGACCCAGACCCAACTGGAATACTTATAGATTAAATCCTAATTAACCTACCAATTATACACTGGGAATTTAATGAAAGGCACAAGGTAGGATTGGACTAATTAATAATTATGAAAAACTATGGGACAATTGCCTAATTAACTAAGAATTAATTATATGGGCTAGACTTCTAATCTAAATAGACTAGAATACAGACGTGGACGAATTGGGCTCAAAACTCAATTAAAAGTCCAATATGACTTAAACAGGTAATTAAATTTATTAACAAGACTAATTAAGGGAGGAATCAACTTAATCAAACACATGACTGATTCTCTACTATTTGAAATTTAAACTAAGCTAATTTGAATTCAAATAATTAACTGATAGAGTTCAAGTTGGGTTCGGAGACCTAGAAGCTAGGAGAATGAGAGAGAAAGTTTTCTCTAGGCCTTGGACGTCCAAAACAACAAGGAGAAAGGTGCTGGTTTAGGGTTGCAGAACAAGGCAATGAGGAGACCTAGAGGGAAGAAGGAAAAAGAAGAAATAGTAGAAAAGAAAAGAGTGCAATATTGTAAAAAGAAGAAGGCTAGAAAAGCTAGAAAGAAAGAAGAGAAAGAAGAATTAGAAAACGAGGTAGGGATTCCTGAGTTTCTACGGTAACTAGCTTTATGTATCTTTCAATACTATAGATACAG
>JAUPMG010179816.1:0-10414 GCA_031762675.1 Pachysandra terminalis
TATATTATTAATTGTTAAACTTTATCACTTTATTTTGAAGACCATTTGTTTGTTTTTTAGTTTTTATACACTATGATGAATTGGAAATTAGGTAATTATTACAAACAATGTTTATTTTTTCGGTTATTAAAATTTAAAAGCAATGTTCACAAAATATTTTAATCTCTTGCATTCAGTTCAACTTAAAATTTAGTTCAAAACTTAGCATGACATTGTTATTTTATAAATACGTATATATATGTGATGTTAGAACCTTAGAGGAGAAATTTTGTACTACAAATAGTGATATTTAAGATACTAGGAGTCTAGGAGGAATTATTAAAATTTTTTTTAAAAAAAATTGGGCGAGTCAAACGAGTCAGACGGGTTAGAGCGGGTTGGGTGCGGGTTGAATATTCTCAACCCGTTTAATAAATGGACAAATTCGAATTTAGGGTCAAGTCGTTAATACCCTATGTCAACCCGACCCGAACCCGACCGATTGCCAGCTCTATCAGAGATCTCCTGGGTCCATAAATATTCAAGCTAGTCAGGTGGTTCAAATTGCTCTTTTAGCTTGATTGGATTTTCATAGTACTATATGTTTGGAAGTTTATAAGGAGATCATCTCATCTGAGAACCAGACTTGTCAGATGTTCACTCCATCAAGGATCATAGGAACATCTAATTTTACTTTTCAACTTCTTTTTGTTTCGACAGTAACCTTTAGGGTTTGACCATCAATTTGAGTCACTATTTGATTGCATCTCATTCTCTCACTGATCTATCACTTGATAGATTATGGGTCACTAGCAGGGGTGCAACTTGGATCGATTAAACCATAAGCCAAATTAACCCAAATTGACTTCGGTTTGATTTGGTTTAGATTTATAGATATTTGGTTCGGTTTTGGTTTTGAAATTATAAACCTGAATTAGATCAGTTTGGTTTTGGGTTTATTAAGCCTTAAGCCTCACTTAAAATGAAACCGAACTCTAGTATTTATAGTTATAAACCGAACCGATTTAAAACAAAACCCGAACAATAGTATTTAGATTTCTAAAAACATTATATTAAACCGAACTAGCCCGATCCAAACAGAACCGAAATTGCAATTTGGGTTGGGTTCAGTTTTGGATTAACCTTCACCGATGTTGGTTTGGTCTTGGGTTGATCACGTCAACCCGAACCAAACCGATCTGAATCGTACCCCTAGTCACTACTGATAGTTCTGGCCCTGGATCAAAGGAATGAAATTAGATGACCAGATGGGTACTAATGATCTTCAAGTAGATATTTGTTAGATAATATTGGTGGATCATAAACTACTAAGTATATATAGTTTGTGTAAGACTTGCATTGTAACATTGCCTTTTTTTTTTAAATCTTAATCTCAATTAACTTTTGACTAAGTGCAGATTCGATTAAGTAGTCAACACTTTTCTATATGGGAACCTAAAATAAGCTTTTGATCTATTTGAATTATGTTCAATTCCATTTTTAATTAATTAACTAATAGCAAGCAGTAGATCAACCAAGTTATCCCAACTCTATTCTACTACTTAATATTATTTAAACTATATGGGATTTTCTTCATTTCTTTTTATCTTTTCTTCTTTATTACTGAATCTTCTTTAATAACTTAAGTAGTAGAAAGACGATTGATTTCATACATCTTATGTACTCTCTCTCTCTCTCTCTCTCTCTCTCTCTCTCTCTCTCTCTCTCTCTCTCTCTCTCTATATATATATATATATATATATATAGATAATATTTATGTGTGTGTATTATGGGGTCTATCTAGGGTCTTTTTATGATGGATTTCTTTGCATGCAAAATAAAAAAATAAAGATATCCTTTTTGAAGAAGAGAGAATGGAAGAGATCAAGAGAAGGGTTGGTAACTTTAGGGTTGGTTTGTAAAGAGTGGGAATGATGGGCATTGGGGAGTCATTTATTGCAGACCAAGAACGTGAGTTCCAACAAATTAAACAAGTGGGTATGTAGGGTTAAATTAATAAAACCAAAAGCAAGTCACAAACACACAAACATATACTAACACAACAGTTAAACAGAAACAAATTTAAGGGTTTTCAAAGACCAAGTGTAGGGACTAGGAAGACTACACTCATGCAGTGTTTGTAGTATTATATATATTATAGTTAGAGCTGTAATATGGCTAGGGGTGGTTTCAAAGACCAAGTGTAGGGACTAGGAAGACTACACTCTTGCAGTGTTTGTAGTATTATATATATTATAGTTAGAGCTGTAATATGGCTAGGGTTGTCGACCACCCAAAATGGCCAATGGTAGAAGGGTTAGATACCCCTTATTGAAGTATAATTACAATAAGAAAAAACAGATAAGTACTTCATATTCTCTTAAAATATCATCTCTTTCTCACTCTCCCCTCTCTCTCCTCTCTCTCTCCTGTTTAGTAAAATGTCATCTTCTTCACTAAACAGTAGAGGGTAGAGAGAGAGAGAGAGAGAGAGAGAGAGAGAGAGAGGGAGTAGTCTTGATTGATACAAACACTTTTGCACTTAGGTAAACGTCTCTTACTGTTCATCTCATAACTCTCCTTGTACTTGTCCCTCTTCTTCTTCTTCTTCATCTTCATCTGTTATTACAGATATATCCATAAAGTAGTATGGGATCCATGTACCCAAACACTTTTACTTACTGCTTATATCATAACTCTCCTTCTTGTACTTCTTCTTCTTCTTCTTCTTCTCTTTCTTCTTCTTCTTTCTTCTTTTGTTTTCATAGTTTTTATGATTATTGACATTATAATTTTCCTTTCACAATTTTTCTCATAGTTGGTCTTCATCTATGCAGGAGAAATCTGATATACTACTACTAAGTCTATTATTAAAGATACCATGAACTCAAACAACTGGCTCTCCTTCCCCCTTTCGCCGAACCAGTCTTCTTTACCACCCCCTCTCCCGTCATCTCAGCCTACTCAGTTCTCTCTAGGGTTACTGAATGACAGCATTAACAACCCCTTCCAAGCTCATCATGGTATGTCACGTCTTCCTTGTCTATTCTCTTATCTTCTTCTTATTTCAATACTACTTACAATTTACTACTGAAATCTCTACAGAGTGGAATTTGATCAACTCCCAAGATGTCAATGAGCTTCCAAAGATTGCGGATTTTCTCGGTGTTAACAAATCCGAAAACCAGCAAGACATTTCGGCATTCAACCAGATTACGGCAACCGATTCCGATTGCCTATTCCCGAACGACGCTTTATTGTCGGTGCAATGCTCTGGAGCCGCCGGAACCAGCGATTCCGATTCCCAAAGTGGTAACAATATTCAGTCATTAACACTTACTATGGGTAGTGTCAAGGAGTCCAAAATTGGTGAGAGCAGTGGTGGCAATAATAGTAGTAGTACTACTAATGTTGAAGCAAACCCTAGAAGGTCATTGGATACATTCGGGCAACGAACATCGATATATCGAGGTGTAACTAGGTATATATATTTATATATAGCTTGTTTTCCTTCATTGATGAAGTAACTTGAAAATATATGTTTTAGGGTTTTGTTGGAAATGTCTATAGGCATAGATGGACAGGGAGATATGAAGCTCATCTATGGGATAATAGCTGTAGACGCGAAGGCCAATCGAGAAAACGCCGTCAAGGTAATTAAAACTTCTATAATTTCCTCTTAAGGTTGATTTGAAGAACACATTTTGATCAGTTACTAACTTTTTTTTTTTGATCATCACTTGCAGTCTATTTGGGTAAGTAAAAATTTTCTATTATCCAAGTATATATTGCAGTATTATATAATGAACTTCCATAATTTCCTCTTAAAATGTCTCCTACTGATCTTATATTTTTGATGAACAGGTGGGTATGACAAAGAGGAGAAAGCAGCAAGGTCCTATGACTTAGCTGCTCTTAAGTATTGGGGAACATCTACCACTACCAACTTCCCGGTAAGTTTTGATTTTTGTAGGACAAAAAGTTTTCATTTATACCTTTATAAGTAATGAGATGTTGTTGCAGATTAGTAACTATGAACAGGAGATGGAAGATATGAAAAACATGACCAGGCAAGAATTCGTTGCCGCCATTAGAAGGTATTTGGTTTTGACTGATAAGCTTTCTCAGTTTAATGTATATATCTACATAGAAAATTTGCACAATTGTCGCCGCCATTAGAAGGTATTGATTGAATGAGACAAATCAAATCAAATTCTTTCTTAATTTCTGTTAACAGGCTAGTCTGTATTGCATTAAACCGATTTTTCATTACCCACTTAGTTATAGTTCTAATAAATTTCAGGAAGAGCAGTGGCTTCTCAAGGGGTGCATCAATCTATCGCGGCGTCACTAGGTATTTCATTGAAGAAAATCTCTCTCTCTCTTTCTCTCTCTCTCTCTAAGAAAGAAAGATAAACGAGATGAAGAAATCAATGTCTACAGATACAACCCAGATTATACTATTCTCTAAAGCTCAGAAAAAAGTAACAGAAAGAACTGCCATGGAAAGTATGATAAATACCCGTAGTTAGGTTAAACATAACAACAAATAAAATTAATATCACTGGCAGAGTCGATGCCTGGATCAGTACTTCCCAAATGCCTCAGTAGCTTCCGTCTCCACATAACCTCTCTCTCTCTCTCTCTCTCTCTCTCTCATATGCAATTTCTTTATACAGACATCACCAACATGGAAGGTGGCAAGCAAGAATCGGGAGAGTCGCCGGTAACAAGGACCTCTATCTGGGAACCTTTAGTATGTTCTTCCAATTCCATCTTCACATTTGAGTAGTCCATATGTAACAGATTTAATTACTGAACTTCATTGAATCAAGCTAGACTAGAGAACTAAACTTGAATGAATTGATCAATTTTTTGCAGGTACTGAAGAGGAAGCAGCCGAAGCATACGACATTGCGGCGATCAAGTTCAGAGGTTTGAGTGCAGTCACAAATTTCGACATGAACCGTTATGACGTCAAGAGCATTCTTGAGAGTAACGTTTTGCCGATCGGAGGAGGAGCGGCGAAAAGGCTAAAGGAAGCTCAAGCAGTCGAATCTTCGCGGAAAAGAGAGGAGATGACAGCAGCTCTTAGTTCCAGCTTTCAGTATGGAAGCCCAAGCGGTACTGTTAATCAGGCTTATCCTATAATGCAGCAATTTGAACATGCTCAAGCTCAACCATTTCTTGCTCTCCAAAACCAATCGAATTCACAATACGAGCAAAACTCGCAATTCAATCAGAGTTATATTCATAACCATCATCACCAATTGCTTCTTCCCAATCTGAATTCTGCCTTCCATCATCATGGTTATCTCCACACAAGCCCTACTTTAGTTCATGGAATGATGAACTTAGGATCTCCGTCTTCGATGATGGAGAACAGTGGGAGTTCCAGTAGCTACAATGCAGGATATATGGGTGGTGGGATGGCAACGGTGGAGATTTCGACAGCGACGAATGTGGGTGATCATCACTTGGGATCGACGGCAAACCTTGCTCTAGTTAAGGTTGATCAAGACATGCCGCCGGGGGGATATGGTGGCTGGTCCACAGATTCCATTCAAGGACTGAATCCAGGTTCTTTTACAATGTGGAATGATTGATTGATGAGGTTTAGTAGGAAATATGAAGTAAGATTGAGGGAAGTTCTCTTTTTTTTTTTCCTCTGAATCTTCCTTCAGTGACTGTGGTGATACAATTGGTTGGACATGGAAAAAGAGAATTTGGGGGCAAGTTTTTTTTTTTTCTAAGATGTAACTGGATTACAGATCTTCCTTTCTATGGTGATTTAAGGCTATTCCTTTGGTCTTTTTAGTTTTACAGATATAATTTGAAGCTATAATTGGATGAAATACCACTAGGAAACATAAAACAGCAACCCAACAATGCCAAATATAGGGAAATCCTTGTTGGAAATAAACCCAATTCTAATATATATATAGTGTCTAGGGTATGAAAGAAGAGTGAAAACAAAGGAAGGAGAATTTACATTTGTTCCTGAAAAGATGAATTAGCTTCCAACAAACGGAAGAGTTTCAATGTGAAGGGCTTTGTTAAAAAGAGCTTTGAATCAAAGTCATTTGCTAAAAATTATGTTTGGTGAGAAAAATTATATAAAGGACATGTGCTCTTTATACATAATTTTAGGCTCGATGGATTTTTTTTTTCTTTTTTGTCTTTTTAAAGAATGTGTCATAGAAATGAAAAGCCAATTTTGCTATTTTAGAAGTTTCACTTAAATTTAGAACATGATTAACTGCCAAACGCATTTTTTAGAAACAGTCTCACACCCACTTCACCAAAATAAACTTCTAAAAAAGCACTTTCATCCAAAACAGCTTTCAGAAGTATCACCAAACACCCAAGCATTAGATAGTAAGGTCTTTGAGGTCTAAAAAAGGCTGCCAACATTTGCTTTTTCTGCATAAAAAGAGAACTTCTATTTACAGCCACATTATTATTATTACATTTTTTTTATAAAATCTCAACTGTTCACGATCGGCTAACAGTTTAGTTGTAAGCATCTTTTCTTTCGTGTTAACTTTTCTGTACTTTGTCGAATTTGGCATAGTAGAATTCTCCATATTCTACATAACAAATGATGGAGGCAATCTTACCGGAAAACGACCTCAAGTCTCTCAATCCAATTCACATCCAGTATTTATCGTTTAGTATTTGTTTGGTCTTAGTTCATACTGATTCGATATTCAAATTGAGTTATCCATCGGGTTCGATCTGTTCCGATCTGATTATGGGTGTCTAATTGTGCTGGTCCGGCACGGCACGATAAAGGCTATAGTGTGGTGCACGGCCTGGGCTCATGGTCGACGGCATCGCATGAGACACGATCATTATCACGTCGGATCGGATCCGTGTTTTACCCATATTATGCCCAAAACTCACTTGTGCCCAGTCGTGCCTAAGCATGACCTAAATCGTATCGGACCGAGTCCGTGCTTTTGACCATATTCTCTCCAAAACTTAATTGTGCCCGTGGCCATACCCAAGTCGTATCATGCCGTGTACCATCAGCCCAAGTATGGCACAATACTATAACCCTTATCGTGTTGTACTGTGTAGGGGTTGCAACAGGCTGGGTGACCCGCCCGGCCCAATCAGCCTGGTCCTATGATTTGGCAGGCTTGGGTAAGGGTAAGGGAAGCTCAAGCCGTCCAATCCTCACAGAAAAGAGAGGAGATGACAGTAACTCTTAGTTCCATGATGTAGGGCGAAGAAGAAAATGATGCATAATGATATTATGGAGATACTTCCAATGATGATGTCGCAAATTCGAGGGTGAATTCTCTCCCACATGGGGAGAATGATGTAGTAGAGGTGACCGCGGATGATTACTTAGAAGCGATGTATCGAAATAAGATGGACTACACGCACCGTAGCTTCAAACGGGTATAACTTTTGGCTTCGGTGTCAGAATAGGGCTTATAATACAATTTCGAAAAGCCTACGATGAGATTTACAAGAATTGTGAAGCGTGTTGGCCGTTTAAAGTCTTTTAGACCTTCAAAACGGCCTCCAAAGTATTATGAATATTAGTAACTTTTGCTTTCCTATTTCTTTTAGTCTTGTGTTTAGCACTTATCTATTTCTTTTAAGATTGATTTTTTTTTTCGCAGTTTCCTATTTCTTTTAGGGGTTGCTTTTAGCAGTTTTCTATTTCTTTTATGATTGCTTTTCTTTTAGAAGTTTCTTATTTCTTTTAGGAATGTTTTTTAGCAGTTTCCTGTTTCTTTTAAGACTGCTTTTCTTAGATATGATTTTCTTATAAACAGGGAAATAAATGTAGAGATTTGAATTATTGAATATTTTATGAAATTAAATTGAGAAGTTTTCTCTCTTATTCCTATTGTTCTAAAGTTTGCCTAAAACTCTAGCAACTTTAGAAGGTTGTGTGCTTTTGAGTCGGATTCATCAACTTTCTTCTTCTTCGCCCTATATCAGTTGGTATTAGAGCTAGCGTCAATATGCCACCTTGCAGACGTGGTGGGCGAGATGCTCATTGGGAAAAAATTTACGAGCGTGATGTTGTAGCAAGACTCACACAACAGGTTTGGGAGTCTCCACCAATTTATGATGAATATTCTGAAGATGGATATTTGATTGTTGGTGGAAAGTCAAGTCATAGCTTGAATTTTTTTTTACCAATGTTATTGATTTTATTGGAATTGACTCAATACTTCAATTACTTTCAACCAATATACGACAATTCCAAAACTCGAAAGGTTTTGATAATTTTGGACTATCACAATGGATGGATACTTCAAGGAAGAGATTTAATTATCAATTCTTCATTAAATTCAACATATATGAAGAACACATATTCAAAAGAATCAAAACGTATGTAAAAACTCGAGGGCGAGTTTTTTCCAACAAAGGGAGAATGATTCATAGTGCTATTATGGGGATAGTTCTGATGACGATGCTACGAATTCGAGGGTGAATTCTCTCCCACACTGGGGAGAATGATGTAGTAGAGGTGATCGCGGATGGTTACCTAGAAGCGCTGGATAGAAATAAGATGCAATACATGCACTGTTGCTTCAAATGGGCATAACTTTTTCTTTTAGGCTTGTTTTTAGCACTTCCTATTTCTTTTAGGATTGCTTTTTTTTTTTTCTTAGCAGTTTCCTATTTCTTTTAGGGTTGCTTTTAGCAGTTTTCTATTTCTTTTAGGATTGTTTTTCTTTTAGTAGTTTTTTATTTCCTTTAGAAATGTTTTTTAGCAGTTTCCTGTTTCTTTTAAGACCGCTTTTCTTAGATAGGATTTTCTTATAAATAAAGAAGTAATTGTAGAGATTTGAATTATTGAATATTTTATGAAATTAAACTGAGAACTTTCTCTCTTATTCCTATTGTTCTAGAGCTTTGCCTAAAACTCTAACAACTTTAGGGCTAAGATTAAATTGAATGGATGGCTAGGATTAGTTGCTTGTGTCTTAAGTTAGGTTCTAGGATTGTTTTTAGTAGTTTCCTATTTCTTGTAGGATTAATGTTTTTTTTTATAGCAATTTCATATTTCTTTTACGATTGTGTTTTAGTAGTTTAGGGTTTCTTTTCTTATAAATGGATGTTATGAGAAATTTGTAATAGATTATTGAATATTTTATGAAATTGAATTGAGAATTTTTCTCTCTTATTCCTATTGTTCTAAAGTTTTGCCTAAAACTCTAGCAACTTTAGAAGGTTGTGTGCTTCTGAGCCGGATTCATCTACTATCTTCTTCTTCGCCCTATATCAGTTTTAAGTGATATTTGGAGGTTGTTTTGAAGGTCTAAACGACTTTAAACGGCCAACACGCATCTCATGACTCTTGTAGATCTCATCGTGGGCTTTCTGAAATGGTATTATAAGCCCAATTTTGATTCCAAAGCTGAAAGTTTTTCCCATTTGAAGCTACGGTGCGTGCTGTACATCTTATTTCGATCCAATGCTTCTAAGTAATTATACACAGTCACCTCTACTACATCATTCTCCCAAGAGGGGAGAGAATTCGCCCTCGAATTTGCAACGTCATCATCGGAAGTATCCCCATAGTATCAGTTTGCCAGCTTTCAGTATGGAAGCTCAAACAGTATTGTTCATCAAGCTTATACTATAATGCAACAATTTGATCAAGTTCAATCTCAAGCTCAAGTTCAACCATTTCTTGCTCTTCCAAACCAATCAAATTCGCAATATGCACAAAACCTGCAATTCAATTGTAGTGACATAAACTCCCTAAAGTAATTTCTTCCTTTAATTATTTCATTATGTGAATTATTTATTTCATGTGTGTATATAGTTGAGGTGTTTAATTAGACTTAAGGGTATTATTTAAAGCAAGTAATTAAATGTGGGGTCAATTCGTAATTATCGATAAAAGGAGGGTAAGTGTTGTTGAATTCAGAAACTTGCTAAGAACAGTTCAAATGCATTCGTTTGACGTGTCTTAGGGAAGTGGGGTGAGGTGGCCTTGATCGTGGGGGAGAGGGAGAAAGTTTAGGGGTTAACTCCCTATACCCATAACCTTTTTCCGGAAGAACGACCATCAAAAGAAAGAAAGAAAAGAAAGTTAGAAAAGAAGAGAGAAAAAGAAGTGAATTGAGAGAGAGTTTAGTCTGAGTGAATTTACAAGGAACTGAGCCTTAGACAGTGCTGTTGCAGTGAGGAAGGAAGAAGAAGGAGAAGAGCCCCATTTCTATCATCAATTCGTACGGGATTAAGGGTAAGTACCATTTCTGTTTAAATTGGTTTATATCTTCAGTCATTTTGTATGTACTGTGAATGCCTGTTGTGGATATATGTTAGATTTACAGAGGTTATGAACTAAGATTTACAGACATTATGGACACTTTATGTAATGCATAATTCGATTGATTTCAAGCATCAATTAGATATGGATATGGTTAGTATATTATATGATAGTATAAGAGTT
>JAUPMG010179826.1:0-10414 GCA_031762675.1 Pachysandra terminalis
GTTTAGGCTGTCTCGAGACAGACTTCCTACCTTACTCTCTGGTTGATGATTGTAATTGGTTCCTTTTAATACAGTTATCCTTTTACAAATCCTTCATCACCAATACTGACCGACATTAATAGAAACTTTTTGAAGGGTTGTTAAAAGTCAAGAATAAGTTATAAATGAGTAAGAAACACTGAATGAACAAACCTAGTGATAGTGTAAATTTTTATACTTAAGGAATCAGATTATTAGAGCAGTCCCAGTTTTGGATCAGACCCGTTAACTTAAAATAATTATGAATTAAAATCCACTTTGAAATAAAACGATACTTTTATGGAAAATTGTTAGGAATAAATTTAGAAAATTTATGCAAAATTTTTAAATTAAAATTTTTATTATTTTGACCTCGGCAGCTACCGTGCAATCTACCAAGCGTGCGACCGAGCCTAGTGCCGAGCTTTTTAAGTTAGATTGTTACCCTCGTTTGAATTGTAAGCGAAACCAAACTCTCAAACTTTCCCCCAAGACTCTCAATCAATTCTAGGGCTACTCCAACTCATCCTAAGATCAACATCGATCGATCATCATTTCCGATAAGTTCCTTTTAGATTTACATTGTGTCCTTCATTTTTCTTTGAGACCTAGAAAGTCCATGGCTATAACCAAAGTTGCACAAGGTCCTCCCAAGAAGACCAAAACTTCTAGGACTCCCACATTTAGAAGATCCCAAGCCCCATCTTCTTCTTCTTCGGAATCATCCGACCCAATGTTAGATGATTCCCCACCTAGAATCGTACAAACCACTAGGGTTGAGACTACCCAAACCCCGGTTGTAAACACGCCCAAACCCAATGAGTACACAGGCAAGGAATTGATAGTGGAGAAGCGGGTGATTAAACCCGACATGTCACACTATGGATGGGAACTTATCCTAGATTGGGGTGGAACCGCGTATCCCTCCATTGCCCTTGAGATGTACTCTCACATCACCGACGTTGACTTTGACTCGATGAGTCACTTTTAAACTATCTGGTACTACCAAATGCCTTAACCTTCAATTGGTGTATAGGATTATGCACCCACCATGAACAACTTCCTTAGCACCATCCCCGACATTGACGAAGAAGAGAAAATAGAGATTACCAAAATTCTTTGCTGCAAGAGAGTGCAATGGAATACAGATAACTCTCTTAGTACCACTAAGCTTTTACCCATTTACCGCATTCTCCATAAGTTTTTTGTGACCAATGTTTATCCCCGATCCGGGAATGTGACGGAACTCACTCTTAACATGGCCTCTACACTTCACTTTGTCGCCACGAGCTAAAGACTCTGCCACCCTTCCATGATTATTACACATATTAGTTGGTACGTTCGGAAGAAGAGGAAGAGTGCCTTACCTTTTGCCTGCTTGATGTGTGCGGTTGGCAAATATTGGGGTATTCCCTTGCCTGACCCGAAGTCTGGCATCACCACTCCACTTTTTTGGGTTGACAATTATTGGTAGGATGGGCTTACCAAGGATAGTCAATCCCTGCCAGCCACTCAGGAGACAAGTCATCATCGAAGAAGAACCACTAGAACAATAGGATGAACCTCAGAGCTCTCTTCCAGAGCATCACCTAGGAGCGTCCTCTTCATCTGCACCTCCTGCTGACACTAGTGGGAACATGATTATGGATGCTCAGCTTGCAGCCTTGGAGAGATCAAACCTAAGCTAAAGGTCGAGGTGGGGAAGAGCAGACAGGAGATGTCTAAACTTCACAAAACTATGGAGAAGGCACTCCGGTATTTTCAGGACATGTTTGGGTGTAGCTAAACAACTGATGTTCTACCACCTTCTGTGCCTCCACCTCCATCTTCGACACCTCATGAGGGAGATACTCCCTAGATGATTTAGATTTTGTTCTCTGTAGTTTTTTCCTTTTCTATAGTAGCCATCTGCATATGGCAAAGAACTTCATCGGAACTTGTTTACAGCTTAGTGATGAATATGCTGAAGTAGCATTTTATTAGTCAAATTTTGATGTTCTGAATCAGTCTTTTGAATGAAGGAAAGTTACATTATAATTTTCTACGGATAAATTGCAATGCGTGTATGACTTAATCTTTATTCTTGCCTCATTGTAAATTTAGAAATAAAATTGAATGGGATAGTCAATAGATTTGAATTTCGAGGAAGAAATATCCTTTAAAGGGGAGACTGTAGTGACCTGGAACCTAAGAATTTAATAAAATAATTAAATTCTATATTAGAAGAATCTATCTACCTAGAAATATAGATTTTAGTCATTAAATGATATAAGGGTACTTTAAATTTGGACAAGAGAGCCTAGGTCTGACAAATTAAGAAGTAGGAAGCTATGGTTAGAACACTTTAGAGATAGAGACTAATGTGTGATTTAAGAAAGTATAAGGGAGCAATTAAAATGTAAGCTTATGAGGTTGGGTTTTGGGGCCTAATCTTTAATGATAAAAAAAAATTATAATGTGTGAATGTTTATACACACTTTACTGATCAAAAAGAAATTGTGGTGTGAAGGTTTATACACTTTACTGATCAAAAAAAAAAATTGTAATGTGAATGTTTATATTCTTTACTGATGAAAAAAAAATTGTAATGTGTAAATATTTATACTATTAATTAAAAAAAAAATTGAAGTGTGAAAATTTACACTTTACTAATAAAAAAAATTGTGATGTATGAATTTTTATATACACTTCACTAAAAAAAAATTGTGATATGTGATTGTTTATATAAAATTTATTGATGAAAAAAAATGTTACATATTTATACACTTTACTATTAAAAAAAAAATTGTGATGTGAGAATGTTTATACATACTTCACTAATGAAAAAAAAAATTACGATGTAAATATTTATACACTAATAAAAAAAATGTACTATATCTTTCAAGCTAAAAGCTAAATTTTGTAAGATAATCTGGTATAATGTATGGACCAAAATTTTGGACAGTAAAGAAGCAACACATTTATCTCGGATGAGTATTGGATGTGTTGAAAGATTAAGAAAGATAACACAAGGAAAACGCACATCTTAAATAATTGGTGGAGCTCCTAACATTACTTGTGGGGTGCCTTGAATATCTTGGGATCCAAGATTTGGAAGGCTCCATTTGTTATGTTCACCTTCCTCCTAACTCATTGTAGGTGTGGTTTATGTGATGTGGGATTGGGACTCAATAATTGGTAGAGGGTCAGAACACACTCCAAGGGATCCTAGGAAAACAAGAGAGGGATTTTGCAGTGTAGTGACGTTATATGTATACATCTCTGACTATCCTCATTCTCGAGGGTATATATAGCAATGGGAAGGAAAACGTTTGCTACTTTTCCGTTAACGGGAAGGCATCCATGATCCTCCCTTTTTGAGTGAGGCTATTGGGGACGGGTTCCAAGAAGCGACCTCCCACGACCTCCAGCCCACAGTGTTCCCCCTAGATTACCCTCTAGTAAAACCAAGAACTGCAGTTCAGATGATTCGCATGAATGACAGGTGGCAAGAGGTGGACTGTCCATCTAGCCAGTCCATTAGGGCCATCTACACCCATTTCAATTGATCAAGTGAGTCCCCTGATTCCGTCTCCTCTGCTTTTCTTTCACGTTCTGCAATCAAAACACCAATGTTGTCAAGTATTTGAAATATCCAATTGTCCTTGCATTGAATCTGTCCAAGATTACTAGCCCAGATAAGATTTTAGTTTGAATGATTCGAGTTTCTCTTGAATGTTACATTTCAATTACTAACCCATTTCATAGCTTTGAACAAGTTTATAAAGAAAAATGGTTGTTGAAGACTGACATACCTGGTGCAATGTAACAAGAAGATCCCAATCCGAAACCCTGAAGAATTCTACTGACAAAGCTGTTGTTATCAATCTGAACTTGCTCCAATTGAGCCACCATGGATATTGAATCAGGTATTTCTCCAGAAAATCTATTGTTTTCAGCTCAGATGAGCTTAATCTTTGGCAATGACCATAACCCATTTGGGAAATCCCCAGAAAAAACCCATTGTTCTGAAAATGGATTTTCACAGAAATCAAGAACAATGAGCTCACTCAAAATCCCCAAAAACAGAAGGAACAGTACCTGAGAATAGGTTATCATCCCCAAAGTTGAGAACTTGTAAGCTCTTTAATGAGCCTAAGCTATTGATAAACCTTTCTTGAACATGGCTTCTTCTGAAATCATGAATTTTTAAGGAACTGAAGGTTTAGGGCAAAACTAGGACAGAGTCCTCCACGGTACAGTAAGGGTATATATTAGAGATTTGCTCTTATATATCGGATATGAGTACAAGTTGTAACCCATTTTTGACATAATAGAAACTCCTCTCCCATGGACATAAGCTTTGCTGAACCATGTACGCTGAATGATCCATGATTAATGATTAAATGAACAGAAAATTGCAAAACTTAAATTCCAAGGCATTCCGCCATGACGATGACGATGGTAACATCAGAGGTGTTGATAGAAAAAGAAAATCGTCCGATATATTGCTGCAATCTTTCTAACTGTATCAACAGCTTTGCCGCCATGCAGAAACGGACTGAACCAGTAACTTATTATTCCAATTAAGATGGCAGCCGGTTTGAAAGACTATATAGGGTTGATTTTGTCTTGGAGTTGTAGATTGATCGGTCACCAGTTTCGTTTATGCTTCCATGGCATCACGCGATTGATACCGCAACGATTTGCTTTCGTGGGGGTATTGAAAATATGTTCGTTTTCTCACACACATATGCGCGATGCTTCAACTAAGCCATTGATAATGTTGAAAGCAACCCTTGGCAAAATAGAACTGAAATCTCGCTCCTTTAACCTCGCCGTGGGCTGATGCATACTCAAAAGGTGCTCATAAAAAATAAAGAAAGAAAAACATCAGAAAATGAACCTTCATAGCAGATTGGAACACTACTGCAAAGTCTTAAGAATTATACAAAAGATGAAGTGAGAGAAACCCTAAAGCCTCTGTAATGTGTAGTACGAGACACCTTGTCAGTACAGGTTGAAGGTAGAGAATAGGGATGCACCTGCCTGAATAGAGAATTCTAAGGTTATACTGCAACAGCTAAGAATTCAAGCCCATGGCATACACCCAATGAAGAAAGCAGCATATATGAAACCAATACATGAAGATGAAGCCGAAATCATAGAGTATAAAAGATGCACATGAAACCAATACATTGAAATGAAGCCATCCTCTCTATAATCCAATCCTTCTCTCAAAAACGAAAAACCAAAGAGAAGAAACAGACATGCATAAATGTCCCCGAACTACAATTTATTATTCCAAAATGGTACATTGAAATCCTATTTGAGACAAAAATATAAAAAATTTAAAGAGATGAGAAGAGAAGAGATGAGCAGCATAGATTTTACAGGTTTCCATTTGAATTTAACAATCCAATACAGATTGTCCAACATAAGTTTCAAGGAATGCCATCAGGATGTGCTACATTCTTAAGCTCTTCCTCTAACTAACATATATATATATCATACTGATAAATAATAATCTGCTCAAAAAATGCAATGCTCTAATAGTCACCCAAGCAGATAAAAATGGTAAATATCCACTTTCAGTCAACGTCTTAACAACATGAGATATTTTCCCATCAAGTCATGGAATAAGGACCAAAAGAATAATTGCAATTCAATAACCATACAATCAAATAAGACTAAACAAACAGAGAATAGGCTCTACAACCCATATCTCAAATTAAGTAAAACAAAAGCTTAAAAAATTGCAAACCCTAAAAAACCTGAACCGTAACCCTGAACTCCCCTTGAGTGTAATAAGAAGCATTTCCCAAAAAATTGTGTTCACTTTTTTAAGGTCCTTTTCTTGCTTTAATGAAACAGGAATATAGATTTACAAGCTTCTCTTGTTCCCATGATTTCATTTGACTTGATGGTCATGAATATAAGACTGTTGGTCCTAAAAGTGCTCTCCTTCACCACTACATATAAGCAACAATCTTGCCTTGGACTTTGTTAAAATATGGATATGGTCCAACATACTAGTGTAATGATGCATACCGCACACGCACGATAACACACACACACACGGTTTAAAAAGAAATTTGGGCACAGTATAAAAACTCATGTTTCAAATGATAAAAGAATAAATAAATCAAAATAGAAACTCCCATAGCATCATGAAGATTTACAAAGAATCTGGCAAGTCCAGCCAGATCCACAAGGCTTTACCTACGCTTCCCAGTGACCAGGCATTTACCTTAGCCTTCCCAATGACCAGTGAAGGTCTTGAAACAATTCCTAGATAATACAATATGTTTCACCATTTTCAAAAATGGAGAAAAAAGGATAAAAAGATGGAAAAATGATGGGAAAACAACAGGGATTAAACCTTCGCATGGATGGTTCACAATCCACTTGGCTGCCGCATTGGCCCCTCTACACTCCAAAAGATTCAATTTCTCCCATCCATCTTTATTATCATTTAATTTATCCTTTCCTGCTTACCTTCTGAGATACAGATATTTTACAAATAAAATGCTAACCCTACAAATGTAAAAGAAAATAACTTGAGCTAAATTTAGCTTTTCCTTTTACTTTCTCTTTTTTTCCTTTTGGTGGGTGGGTACAGTCGAAAAGTTTCAGAGAAACATTAGATTACAAACTAGTACAGAACAGAAGTATGATAACCATGAATTGAAAAACAAAAAACAATTATGTAAGGAAACGACACCTAAATAAAGGAACGTTAACTATGGCTATAAGGAGAGTCAACAAACCTGAACCCACTCCGCCCCAACCCGAATAAGAGCCTGGATGGGAAAGATAACGTTGGATTTGGGTATGGTCTGAGCTTAGCTTAAGCCCAAAAGTTGAGTTTGGGTTGAGGCCTCTGCAACCTGGAAATCCGACCTAGACTGACCGAATTTATACATATACTCTTCTTCCATAGAGTAGTATTTAATTTCCTTATCCCTTGCATGGACTCAATCCTTATCTCTTCCATTTTTCTTTGTTCTTTCGTATTAAATTGAGTTGGCATTGATGAGTTTGACTCCATTTGAACAAAAATGTGTGCATTCATAATAGTATTCATTGAAACTGCATGTAATTTAGGTAAGCCCAAACTCCCCCCACCCTCCCAACACACACACACACATTATAGATAGTGTATTACAAATGATTTTATTGTGATTAAGTACTTTATTTATTTTGCATCAAGATGTAGCAGTTTAAATGTAGTAGGAATCTTTGTCAGTCTTATTAAGGTTTGTGTAGGACTAATTAGTGCCTTTATATCAAGGGTTGTGGTGCTTTTTTAGATTATAAATTGTTGATGAATAGAGAAATGATTTTCTTCTCCAAGTAGATTCTTTAGTACTTATTTAATTGTTTCTCTCTCGTTCCTAAGGCAACTTGTTCCACTAAACTCTTAGGCATTAAGTGACTCCGCTTCCTGCTGTCTGATTTGCTCCATTGGACTTGTCAGGCATCAATCCTGCTATCAGAGCTTAGTGTTCTAAGACCTTATATTTAAGGCACCTAGATTTTCCAAGCTATCCTTGATTTCTAACACTTGGTAGAATAACTGTATTTATTGGTGATTCTTTTTTGGAGGTCCATCGCTTTCTTGTGAAAACCTAGTCCATGGTTTCAAGGATCGGGTGATTCCGGTCCGGACTGGGACTGGACCATACCGGTCCGGTTCCTACCCGCGATACAAAGGAAGTATCACTGGGTCATGGACCGGCGGTCCCACGACCAATACAGCCAGTCCCACCGGTCCGACAACCTGTTCCGCCGGTCCGGCACCGGTTTGATTTTTTTTTTTTTTTTTTTTTTTTTTTTTGCTTTATGTACCTGATCCGGACCGGCCGGTACCAATCCGGACCAGAACCAGACAGAATCGGTCCGGCTACCAGTTCCAGTCTTTAAAGCCTTGACCTAGTCATGATTATCGGTTTCTTGTATGGCATTCTAGTTTTTATAAGCACACCGTGACTGCATGTTTACACCAGATTTTAGGATCTAGTGTGCCCAGAAATTATGCTTGAAAATGACTCCAACTTCCACATATAAGTATTAGTGTATTGGAGAACCAAGCTCATATCCCAAGCTGACTTTTTTTTTGGGTGTCCATCTTCCAAGAAAAATTACCAAATTCAACTAAAAGGAGAAGCATCAATGTAAAATGCATCTAAGAGTTCTTACCTGAAAAAAGTAAGTCTCTCAAAATTCAAATTTTCAGATCTTCATCTAGAATTCAACATCATTCAGCATAGAACCTACACATGCAATAATTATTAAAACCTAACCACCAATGTTTCAGGTCATGCCTAGTGTAATCCATCCAATAAGTTGAAAAATGAAGACCAAAAAGTTTCCAAAAAAACATTGGTTGAATGCCCCAACTGCAGCCAAACTATTACTTTGTTATATGTCAAGGAGGCAAACTTTTCTAGCGATCACATAACTCATGTTTTCTCACAGATGACCAAAGACTTTTCACATCTTTCACTCCCAAGATGTATGACAGGTAAATGTTCGGCCAGGCACCAGAAATATGAAAAGAATCCAGCAAGCAATTGTTGTGCAATAGATAGTAATTAAGGAACAGGTCGATCTACCAACCCACCTAGACAATTTTCTATATCCCACATTTTTGCCAGCCTATCTCCAAAGGCAACAGAAGAATCCACTTTACCATCGATACAATACTGCAGAGAAGATGCATGACTAGACAGACCAACACAATTCCCATCTCGCACTCAATTTGCATCCCCTAATGAAGTATCTACTGTGAGATTCGTCAAACCAAAAGGCATTACTTACTCGTCCAGTTCTCCCAAGTAACGTGCAGTTGGTACTTGCATCACGTACCATATATGTAAGACTAGAAATAGCACCAGTACTGGTGCTCACCATCAATACTTCAGCCTCACAGACTAAAACAAAGCTCCATCAGTATTTTCAAGGATGAATTATTACCACTCCCAAGCCACCGCCAAGAACTTAATCATTCCTATTTCCATTTCTCCCATTGGTGGGGGAAAAAGCAATCATCCCAAACATTTCCCAACTACAACTGCGCATTTGCAAAGTACACCAAGAATAATTGATCTACCAAATAGTTTTCAAAGAATCCAAAAAATACATCCACCAGAGTTCCACACTTTCAACATGTATTGGAATTAATCATGATTAATGGGAAGACATCTGTAAAATGCTCCAAAAGAGTTGCCGGCCTAAGTGCGTTCTAAACCAATCCAAAGGATACAATCTGATATTATTCGACACCTCCAAAACTGTGTAGGATTAAATATAAGTTACAGTTTGTATCACTCTTCATCAAAAGAAAACGCTCCTCTAGTACATCACTCTTTTCATTTAACTTTGTAATGTAAACTGATTTTAGTTAGTATCAGTATTCATCATTCAACTTTGTTAACCGAATTAATTTTACATGAAAAATCTAGAAGAGGGGATTTTCAGTCAAATTTAGATCAACATCTAAATCGAAAGAAAGGGGGCTTTCAAGCAAATTTAGATCAACGCCTAAACTGATATTCAATTCACTGTCCTAGCGTCCTAAAGTGCATAAATTTTAATAATGAACAGGAAATAATGTACGAGACAAGGGAAGAAAACATCAAAAACCATGTTCATTGGATCAGACAAGCCTCGGTGTTAGCTGAATTCGGGCATCACATTTGTTTGCTAATAGAAAATCAATGGACAAAAAACATTTATGGAGACAAAGCTCAACGGCGCAAAGATCAAATGGCCTAAAATGATATAATCAACAAAATCAACAATGGATCAAGCTCCACCGCCACACTCCAAGGCAACCACTAACTTCCTCAACTATCCATGAAGAGACGCGATTACTACAAAAACATTCATGCAACACTTGATCCACATGCACACAATCTCAAGAGAGCACCTATATAACTACTTGATTGCCTGGCAATGGCATCAAATTGGGCTGTTGGAACTATCTACATACAGCTTCACAGTGAAATGCTCCCAAAGAGTAATAAATTAAAGTTGAACAAGTCCTCTCAGAAACTCTCTTTGAATTCATAAAATGCATGCAGAAAAATATACCCAGCTAACCAAACATGTTGAACAAGCAGTTTAAATTAACCAAAAAAAATAAAAAACCTTCATCCAAACAAGCAAATCATTATTTGCCAAATCCCTTGTCTGAATGATATGCAACAACGGAAACCAAAGACAAAAGTCTACTATAACAAGACTTTAAAGAGGAAGTGCCACATACCTGTAAATGATCGTGTATTGATAGTATGGTTTTCAATCTAGTGAAAACCCTTTTTCTCCTTAAATATAAGGTAAAGAAACAAGTGATATGATGATACCAGATGCCTTTTATATCATTGCAGAGCCATAAGTACCAATATTGACA
>JAUPMG010179836.1:0-10414 GCA_031762675.1 Pachysandra terminalis
TTAGTTTCCTTGATTTTTAGAATAGATAATTAAAATTTCTTTTTATTTTTCTAATTAATTTTATTTAGATTTAATCTGATAAATTTAATAATATTTAAACCCAGTCAGTCCTTGAGGTTCGACACCCTCAAAATAGTCCTATCTACAAGGATTCGTCCTATTGCGAGTGGTTAATTATTATTGACACATCAAAATCATTCACATGTCTAAAGATGGATGTAATGAGAATTAACACACAATTAATGATATGTAAGCACAATGAATGTATTATGATTAACATCTCCCAATAAGTAGACCTCACCTGAAGCTTCTCAACAACAATAACTGATTTAGGACATGGTCCAAGGAACTACCGGAAGTCCCCTCTCCGTTCTGCGCGCTAACCCATGGCACGAAGGCTACCAAACAACTAATTTACGAGTGTACTGTATTCGAGGACTAGCGAGCCTGTATAGGATGACTCTGGTATCCTACCCTAGTTTAAGTGGGCCCTTTCACCCCACGGGTATATAGTCAACCCAACCGGAGGCATCAAGGTTGTTTCTCCGTAGATTTCCACCTCCCGGTTCACCTATCACTTGATATCAACCTAGTATGTAATGCATTAAACTAGGATATCAAATGAAGGTTTACAACAAAAACTATCCGCACACCTATACACGCGGATAATCTGATTGCACACATTCATAAGCTTCAAATTCATTATCTCAACAAGAACAACAATCATATAAATTAACTAATTCTTCACAACCAAACCGGATCAAACCTAAGGTGGAAATGATGGTCACAATACCCTCAGAACATCAAGATTGACTCTCCTCAGTCAAATCTTGCTTCCAGAATCAACAACAATCAATGGCCGAAGCCCCACATCATCCACCTAGGTCATCCTCAAAAATCCCAAACTACTGTGCAACATATAGGATCTTTGGTAGGGTCGTCGGTGGACCGAAGCATGCCGAATAGCCAAAATGAACTAGAAATAGGTCTCTGTCGGTAGGGTGGTCGGTGGACCGAAGGGTGTCTATGAGTCACAGGGGATTCGGTGGAGTTGGCGGTGTACCGACGTTTGCCGAACTCCCAATTTGAACTAAAATATGCTCTCTGTCAACAGAGGCGTTGGTGGACCGACGTTTACCGAACTGTGCGAATCTGGAAAATTTATGGGTTTTTCTCTAGGTTTCTGAATCCAACTTTAGGTCATCAAATCAAGTCTAAACATCATAAATCTACATCCACAATACCAAAAACACGTTCAAGAATTAAATACATCATTCAAAACTATTACTATGAGAATCTAATCATATAAATCATCAATAAACACAAACATCACGAAAACAGAAACTTGAGATGAAGGTTTCGATAAGAGTACTGTACGTATTCCAACAACTTACCTGAATCTTCTAAGGTCTAGAAAAACTCCTTTGATGATCTTCTCTATAAATCACGGCTGCAAACGATCAAGGTCTTCAAGGAAATCTCATATTCAAACAATCGTCTTCTTCTTCTTCTCTTTTCTCCTTTGCAACTCTCTCAAATCTCAAATCTAGAATCAAAGCAAGAATGAGGTGAGATTGCAAACCCTTTCCCTCAAACCTCACCTTACTAAAACCATCTCCACGACCTTACCATAAACGTTCCCACGATCACTGATCGCGCGCCCAGTTTCCCAAATCTCAACTGATTGAATTTTATTTCGATCAACCCCCCACTTTATCAAATTAGCAAAGTAACCCCAACTATATAATTTATATTACACAGAAAATCATAATGCATATAAACCTCATTTATATACCAAATAAATTCAGAAAAATGCCATTAAATCATGTAATTTCAAATCATTAAATATGAGTGATCTCTTAGTGGATTTAGGTCCTTACAACCTACCTCCCTTAAAAGAATTTCGTCCCCAAAATTTGCGTACATCATTTCGTGAACAAATGTGGGTAGTGGTCTTGAATCTTCGACTCTCGCTCCCAAGAAGCTTCCGTTTCATCATGATGTCCCCATTGAATCTTCACCAATGGTATAGTCTTCGTCCACAACACTTGCTTCTTACGGTCTAGGATCAACATTGGCTTCTCGACATAGGTTACGTCTTCTTGAAGTTGCAACTCCGTCCAATCTAGCACATGAGAAGGGTCTGGCTCGTATTTTCGTAGAAGTGACACGTTAAATACATTATGAATAGCTGGCAACTGCGGCAGTAAGGCTATCCGATATACAACACGTCCGATCCGCTCAAGTATGTCAAAAGGTCCGACGAAACGAGGTGCTAGCTTTCCTTTCTTGCCAAATCGCATCACCCTTCTTAAAGGTGAAACTTTGAGGAACAATTGACCTCCAACAACGAACTCTAACTCTCGCCTTCTCTTGTCCGCATAGCTCTTCTATCTACTTTGTGTCGTTTTCAATCTCTCCCGAATGAGCTTCACTTTCTTTACACGCTGCTGCACTAGCTGAGGCCCAAGAATGCTGTCTTCTCCTACTTCGAACCAACACATAGGTAAAAGACACGGGCGGCCGTACAAAGCTTCAAAAGGCGCCATGCCTATACTCGCATGAAAACTGTTGTTGTAGAGAAACTCCACTAATGGCAGATGCTCTCCCTAACTTCCTCCGAAATCGATCACGCAAGTTCACAACATGTCCTCCAGAACTTGGTTGAGTCTCTCGGTCTGACCATCTATCTGCGGGTGATAAGCGGTGCTGAAATCAAGTCTCGTACCCATGGCCTTCTGCAAAGCTTCCCAAAATCTGGATGTGAACAAGGATCCACGATCTGATACGATGCTAACTGGAACTTTGTGTAGTCATACAATCTCACTTACATACAGTCCCGCAATCTCCTCGGCCATAGCTGAGGTTTGAACCGGTAGAAAATGAGAAGACTTTGTCAATTGATCGACAATCACCCAAATTGAATCCAAGCTCCCTCGAGTCTTCGATAGTCTGACTATGAAGTCCATGGTGATATGCTTTCACTTACATTCTGCAATTGGCAATGGCTGTAGAAATCCTGTTGATCTCATGTGCTCGGCTTTCACCTATTGGCAAGTGAGACACCGTGCCACATACTGAGCGATTTCCCTCTTCATTCCTGGCCACCAAAAATTCTGACGTAGATCTCGATACATGTTCGTACTCCCTAGATGAATGGAGTAACGCAACTTGTGTGACTCGTCCATGACCTCACTCTTGATGCCATGGTCATCTGGTACGCAAAGTCGACCTCGAAATCTAATCAAACCATCTGGATGTACAACCCACTCCGGCATGCTATCATCCGCTGCAGGTGACAGTAGATCCAAATTGTTCTTCTGATGCTCTATAATCTGCTGCTCTAGTGATGGCTTGGCAACAAGGTTGAAAAAACAACCACCACACTACAGGTCTGTAGGATGGAGTCTCAAGTCTGAGATAACCTCTTGAAGTCTCCACTTCTGCCTCATCAACTGTGCAAGAACTCCGCGCGGTCTGCGGCTCAAAGCATTTGTTACCACATTAGCCTTCCCAGGATGGTAGTTAAGCATAGAGATATAATCATTCACAAGCTCTAACCATCACCTCTGGTGCATATTAAGATCCTTATGGGTGAAGATATATTTTAGACTCTTATGATCTGAAAATAGCTCAAAATCCTCTCCATAAAGGTAGTGCCTCCAAAGCGTCAAAACAAAAACGACGACAACCAACTCTAAATCATGAGTGTGATAGTTGTGCTCATGAACCTTAAGTTTCCTAGAAGCATACGCTACAACACGACCCTCATGCATAAGGAAAACTCCTAAACCATGCAATGACGCATCGATGTAGACTTATCTTCTGTCTTGCAACCGGTACAACAAGAACAGGTGCCGAAGTCAATCACTTCTTCAGCTCTTCAAAAGCAGCTTCACACTTCTAGTCCCAGACGAATTTTACTTCCTTCCGAGTCAAGCGAGTCAATGGTGCCGCAATCGATGAGAATACCTTGATAAATCTTCTGTAATATCCAGCAAGACCTAGGAAACTCTTGATCTCCGTTGCATTCTTAGGTCGCTCCCATCCAAGAACTGCCTCAACCATGGCCGGATCTATAGAAATGCCACTCCTGGATAATACATGCTCAAGAAACTTGACCTCGTCCTTCCAGAAATCACACTTCTCCAGCTTAGCATACAAATGGTGCTTGAACAAAGTCTGAAGGACAATCTGCAGATGCTCCTCATGCTCCTCTACAGATCTCGAATATACTAGAATATCATCCATGAAGATGACAACGAAGCGATCCAGGAAAGACCTAAACACTCGGTGCATAAGGTCCATGAAGGCTGTTGGCGCGTTCATCAATCTGAATGGCATGACCGCAAACTCATAATGTCCATATCGGGTACGAAAGGCCGTCTTCTGAATATCTTTGTCTCGAATCCTTAGCTGGTGATACCTTGATCTCAGATCAATCTTCGAGAAGTACTGAGCTCATCTCAATTGGTCGAACAAATCATCAATCCTCGGCAACGGATACTTGTTCTTCACGGTGACTCAGTTCAACTGCCTGTAGTCGATGCAAAACCATAGAGAACCATCCTTCTTCTTCACAAAAATAACTGGCACTCCTCAAGGTGAAGTACTAGGCCTGATAAACCCAAGAGCATTCAACTCGTCCAATTGTGCCTTCAACTCTTGCATTTTGATCGGTGCCATCCGATAAGTCGCAAGCGAGATGGGAGTAGTACCAGGGATGAGTTTGATGTAGAAGTATACCTCGCTTTTAGGCGGTAAACTTGGGATCTCTTGGAATACATGTCCAAAGTCTCTCACCACAGGAATCTCCTGTAAGGATAGCTTCTGTACCCCTTCCACAGTAAACAGGAAGTCGGACTGATAATGGTCCACAGAAAGTCAGACAACGGGCTTCAGGAAGACGGAACAAAACAAATTTCTCAAAACAATTAATTCTGGCATGATAGGCTGAGAGCCAGTCCATACCAAGAATCACCTCAAACTTAGGCATATCAAACACAACAAGATTTGCCTCCAGGTTAAGGTCGCCTACCCTCACCACACAAGCTCTACAAACTCGGTGAAGAGTCACAATTCCTCCAATTGGGTTTGCAATACTCAATGGATGCTCTAACACACTGGGGGTGTAAACCCATATAAGCCATGAAACTACTGGAAATAAATGAATGGGATACACTAGAGTCAAACAATACGCGAACTGGAGTATGAAACATGTGAAAGGTACCTTCCACCACGGCATTCGTAGCACAGTCGTCTCAAGGAACATCGGTGTCGGTCAGGACATGAACTCTGCCTTGCTATGTAGGTCGAGGCTGTGCGGATTGACCATTTCTCCGTGGTGCTCTGCAACATCGCTAGAGGTGTCCTTCTTTGCCGCAGCTGTGGCAAGTCCTCGTCTCTTTATTCTGGAGCATCTGGTTTTGAGGTGGTAGGGGCTGACGTGGCGCATCTCGTGTTGGTGCTGCGGAAGCCGCTGCATCTCTAGGAGGAGACCTCTCTTGTCGATAGTCTGATCTCGAGTGATAGGGCTGGTATCTCCCACTGCCACTGTTTCTGTTGCTCTTGTCTTACTTGGGCTGGTCCGTGGGCGCTGCTGCTCTATCCATGTCTCTCTCAACATGTTTATCACACTCCAGAACTTTTGCATAGGTCTTCAGACGCTGTGGGATGCCTCTAGATCGAATGGCTAGATGTAGATCTTCTTCGAACTTGGCTGCCTTGTCTGCCTCATTAGCAACCATGTGCGGCGCATATCTGGATTGCATCGTGAACCGATCCTCTTACTGGGCCACTGAGAGAGTGCCCTACTCAAGTCGCGTAAATTCGGAAGCCATCTGCCTGTTGTAGCTGCTCGGTAAGTAGTTCTCCAGAAACTATAAGCGGAACTGCTCCCATGTCATCTTGGCCGTCAGGCTCCTCTCGATCATCTCCCACCAATGGAGGGCTTCACTTTTGTCACGAACCAAACCGGAAAATTCCAATTCTGAAATTTTCAAGTTTTATTTATGACTCTCACCTCATATTGCTATGGGAGTGGTAACAATAGTCAAAGCATAAGCAGAAGTAATTAACAGCTCTAGTAAGATATAAGTGACGTAAACATAAGATCTAATCTCTTTCAAATACTAGAGGAAAGTAATCTTTATTGTACTTTCTATATCTAAATCTGGTTTCTATACCCATTCTCATGCTCTTTGTTCGTGACCAAGCTCCAAGACCTAAAATATAAGATCAACATTCGTAAGTTGGAAAGCCCGAATTAGTAATCCTTCGACGCAAGGTGTTTACTCATTACCCAAAATTATAAGAAAATAGTATAGATAAACTAGAATATAATAACTTAGCATATGTGCCTACCGTGGTGAAATAGTAAACAACGGGAATGTCAAGATGCTTTATTCTCTCCCAACCTCACTTGGCAATACATTAAAGTCCACATCATAATATCTGCATGCCTAATGCTACATGAGGATTAGATCAAGCGTATTACATACTTGATGCTCAAAATGATATCAACAGAGAGTATGCAGTGCACAGTGCAAATGAGGTGTTGTATGATATATAAAATATAGTAAGCTCCCACATGATCGATCTGTCCTATGAGAAAGATGTCTTATCGAACCATCCCCCCAATATAGGGCCTTCTCAATGATAGGATATTCTATGTGCGCAACATAGTTTTAAGGGTTTTCAACCTAGGAGGCACAATTCCCCCACTTAATTTTTTATCATGGGTAATACTCCAAGGTATCATCAAAATGAATTGCCCTTAGGGATCATACATATTTACATTCAACAGAAGGGTAAAATCATGATTCAATTCTTTTTCCAAGCCGCACTAATGTGACAATCCTTGGGAATCATCTTACCACAAGTCTGGGAGGTATACCAACACAAGGGCTCTCTCGTAGCTTGGGCAGAAACAATATGGTCCTCTCATAGGACAAATGGTTCTATAAGTCAAATTATCTCATATGTGAGTCTAAACCCAAAGGTATTATATGGGGTAATAGACTAAGCCACTACAACTGGAAGGTCCATATGCAACTCATTGTATTCAAGTCCGTCAATTTAATGCAATACGCAAAATGATTCACAGACATATATTCATTTCAACATTCACATGGGCACAATCCCATGATTCTGCATTACCACACACTATAATGCGAAATAACAAGCATTAAGTATAAACAACCTTATAACCATGAAGCACCTAACATAAGTCAATAACAAGCAATACTTAAACATCTAGCTTAAAGAATGAGGTCTAGATGCGAGAGGACCAAGCATGCATCAAACAAGACTTTCATAAAAAGGGCAAGTAAGAATAAAGAAGGAATCTTGCATAAATCATCACATATAAGGAGAAAACATCAAATATTACCGTTAATGCCAATTTATGAATCTAGACATGCATAAAACAAGGAAAAAGAACCAAGGGATGGGTTTTTGGACTATTCCCTTGAGATCTTTAAAAATTGATACTGTGGTGCTAAATCCAGATATGCTAAACCTTTGGTTTGAGGGGTCATATTTTGATAGGCAAGGCTACTGAGGTCAACAACATGCTAGAACAGTAGGTCTAGGGATAATACACATGCTCATAACTTAACATCAAGGATTAGACTAGAGGAGCCTCTCGGCGGGGTACTTGGTGTACTCTCGGTGAGCCGAGATTGGTATTTTGGTGCCAAATGTGATGAAACCTCGGGAACTGGTCCCTATGGGTCCCACTAGATCAAAACTAGTCCTAACTCAATCCTCAAAAAGTGGCTTGACAGGGTTCTCGGTGCGTCGAGATCAGTCTCGGTGTCTTTTCTAGAACACTTGAAATTCCAAAGAAATCTCGACGAACATCTCAGTGTGCCGAAGCTCAAACTTGCTCATTTCTAGGTGAGACTTCACCTAGAGAACACTATCCTCCTAAGAGAGCTTCGTATGTGGTTTTAGGTCCAAGGTTTTGGGTTCAACACAAGAATCTGCTAGTTTCCCCCAATTCTCAAAACCTAGAATTTATTCTAAATGTCTGATTCCAAAGGGGGTGTCAACCTTGTTTACAAGGTTGATTCCAGAGGTATGAACTCCTAAAAACATGAAATCTACCAACCAAATCCACGGGGGAAGAACACCTTAAAGACCTAAAAATCCATATAAAAAAGAACTTTGGCATAAAAGGGTAGAATGGTAATTAAACCCTTCACACCTAGAATCTAACTTAAGATTTCTATTATAAGAATACATAATTAACATTATAAACTATAGTAAAGGAATTATGAGCATTAACTAAGCTTTACAGCTTAACTAGAAACAGGGATTAATAAATTAATCTAGACTAGCAAAACAAGACTTAACACTAATACTTAAATAAGTCGGACTTAAGTAAGGCCCATTAAGATTAAATCCCAATTGAATTAACTAAGGCGTATTTAGATTATTTAATACCTGATTTTCGTGCTAAATTAATTAGATAACTTAAGGACTAAGTAAAAATCAAAGTATGATTATAAACTTATAGATAAACACTAACTGTCAATCCTAATACAAGTCTAACTCCTAAAACATGTAAGAGAAGACTGACTAGGCAAGGTAAACATTAGAATACGTCTAAAATTCATGTGAACACCTAGGAAGAACAAGAAGAAGATTAAGAGATCTAAAAACTAGAAGGAATCTAACAGTTCTTCAGTGGCAATAATTCTTCAGCATCTTCATTGTGAGTTTTCTTTTATTCATGTGTATTTATCCTCCATCTAATGTCATAACATGGGGAATTCCATTCCTTTATGCATGAAAAACCCTTCCCAATGATCTTACTAATAAAACCTAGAAAGATTGCATGATATTAATCACTTATGTATTTCATGTTAAGATTTAATCATTAAATAAACCAAAAACCAAGATATGATAAGTACTGTTGATATCTGACGTGATTTAATGGATAAATTGACCAAGTAATGATGCACGAATCCCTAGGAGGTTTAGATGAACCACCCTGTAAAATCCCTGGCCTTGAATCCACTTTCTCTGCATCGATGGCCTAACTACTGTGCCGGTTAGCCTGCCGGATGCAAAAAACCTTGATTTGGGCAAGGCATGTTACTGCCCAGCCTGCCGGACACCAACCGATGTGCCGGTAGCCTGCAGGAAGGATTGTTTAGACCCCACCGGAACCTACCTAATGCCCTTGACACAAACTAGCCAGCCCAACCGGTGTGCCAGCATCTTGCCGACACCCTGCCGGTTGAGCAGACCAGCACACTGCCTATAGGATGTCCCTTCCGATGTGCCGGCATCCTGCCGGTTGAGTCATCCCTTCACAATATTGAGTATATCCCCTCAACCTGCTGAGTTCACCATCTTTTTACCATCTTAAGCCATCCCTTCACTACATTACCCTTCAACCTGCTAATTTAACTTTCCCTTTACCATACTGAATTAACCATCCCTTCACCATTGGTTATTGGACCAGCCACTGAATTTTACCTTTGCCCCAAATTATTTCATTGATTCCTATGAACTAATATGATCCTCTTAATCATCTAAATGATATAAGTAACCCTATTAATTTAATGATGTAAATTGAGTCTTGTTATCCTGAGATTTAATCCTTAAACTATTGTACGTGATAAGTGTCTAACACTTGCACTTTTAAACTTATTACTAATACTTATTAGTCTTATAGAGATGTTAATGAGAATGAATTAATGCATTTATCTTGTTTTGAAGGTTTAATAAAGATAAGGAGAAAATGACTTAAATTAAGCCATTTAAAGCTTCAATGAGATCAAGTTCATTGCTAATGATCAAGGCTTCATTTCAAGCCTAATTATACCTTGAATCTCATGTAGAAGATCCACGGTGGAATCCCAAGCAAAGCCCAAAAGAACAAGTCCATAACAAGGCCCAAAGATACACTACAATCGAGCACAGTTAGATGCGATCGAGCGCATGATATTCGTCAACAGATTAGTTTTCGTATTTTGGCCATAACTCCCTCAATTGAAGTCTGATTGAGGTGATTTCAATCCTGTTGGAAAGATAAAATTAATATATACAACTTTATATCTAATAAACATATTCCAATTCCAATGTTTTCTAGGTAACAATCGAGTGGCAAGGTGGTTGTTCTGGGCAGTCCGAAAATAAAGCTGAAATTGGAGTTTTCTTTGGGAGACTTCTTGCGGGATTAGAGTTCCAATCCTTTTGGGATTGCTTTATCTATATATAGGAACTTCTAATTTCATTTTTGGGAGAGGAATTAGCCTTAAGATAGATTTAATTCTTGCTCTTGGGGATTCATAGCAAGTTGGAGAAGAAGGAAGAACTGCAAAAACAACTACCATTGAAGATGGGATCATACTTCACACCAAAGATGAGTTCCATTCTTTTTATGTGTAGCTAAACTCCC
>JAUPMG010179845.1:0-10414 GCA_031762675.1 Pachysandra terminalis
TAATAATTAGTAGTATACATAGCATGATTAGTTGCCATAGTAATTTTAAGTTTTGACTAAAGATACAGCGATTGCAAGTTTGCAACTAACTAATGTCTATATATAGCTGGATCATCTTTTCTTCCTCTCGTGTTAAGGATTTCAAATAGATCCTGAAGATGTTTGAGTCAAATAATTCTTCTAGACCATACCACAATAACAACAACAACGCTACTACTACAACAACATGCCTTACCCAGTTACCCCAACTAGTTGGGGTCAGCATTCGGCCCACGACTGTTGTAAACATGTTAATTTGCAAAGTACATTAACACTGCTGGTGAAAAGAATAGAAAAACAATTAAAGTGCTATCATAACTTATTTGCAAACTAATACTGGTGGTGAAAAGAATAGAAAAACAATTATAATATTATCATAATCTATATACTGGACAATTTATCAGTTGAAAGAAAACAACCATATCTAAATTTTGATTATATACTATCCTATTCCTTAATACTACTTTTGACAATTTATCAGTTGTTTTTCTTGTCTAAGCTAATTCTTCGTTGCATGATGATAACATCATATCATCATTGACTGTCCAATCATAATTAGTTGGCTGGCAGAACAAATATGTACAGGCATTTCAAACTATCAAGAGTTATATCTTTGGTTAGATCTGAAGTTTTAAACGATGATACAAAAGATGTCAAAAAATCTCACATAGACCATGATACAAGCAGTTTCCAAAGTGATGGATCCTTAGGCGTCAGAAGAGCAGCAATCATGTAGAAATTCAATGCTTTCTTATTGTCCCCAATTGCATTATAGACAAGGCCAAGTGTATGGTATGGATCAGGTAAATTTGGTGCAAGACGGACAACCTCTCTCAATACAGATATAGCCTACAACCCAAAATTAAAGGGAAATGGTCAGAAAAAGCACAACACCTAACTTAGCCACAAGTCTAAAATGAACCAATAATCTTCATATGACTACAGTTAAAGTACCTGCTAGCTACTAGGGCTCCATCACAACAAAAAAGAAACAATTGATTTCGAATTTATACAGCATTCAAGATCAATTTGTCGAGAAAAATAACAATGTAACAACGACAAAGGCAATATTGATGATGAACAATTTTGCAAAGAACACAGATTCATCTAAGAAGTAACAACAGTTAGTACCACAATAGAAACTCTGGATAGGTGTAGATAACTGTATTAAAAGCCAAAAGCACGTACACAATTCTATTCAAGGTTGGCAAAACAAAAAAGTAATTTATTTTACCAAAGCCACCCTGTGAAGATAGAGCCGTGGAGGGCTAGGCAAAGACCATTATTGATTTTATTATTAACGAAAAAGGATTATATGTTGACAGGGGAAAGGAGAGCAAATGCCTTATCCCTTGAGAAAAGCTGTACGTGCTATTTCCCAATGTGGCCAGGGGCTGAGCCAGAAAATTTTTTCTGAGGGGGCCAAATTAAATTACATTACAAATGAAAAAAAAAATGTCAAACATGCTTCATTAATTATTGTGCAATGATTTTGGTCTGGAGGACCAAAATCAAATTTCGATAGAAAATTTTATATTTTTTCTTTATTTATATTTAATAAATAGCAAAATTTCATCAAAATATCGAAATTTCACAATGAAATTTTGATGATTTGAACAAAATAATTTATTTTTTTAATTATTATTTTAACTAAATTTGATTATTTCAGCAATTTTTAAACTTTATTTGTCAAAATTGTTTGAAATCTCTTAAAGCAAAATTTTATGATTTCGATTTTGACTACCTAAAAGAAATCGAAAAATTTCAACGATTGCCGAAATTTAAAATTTTAATATAATGATTTCGATTTGGCATCAAAAAATTTTAATTAAATACTAAGAGGAAATAAAAATATAATAAAATATAAAGTTATAAGGCTTCATATAAAATATAAAACGATTAAGAGAGATTATATTCTATAAATTTAGGGTATAAATAGATATATAAAAAATAAATAGGTATAAGACCTTAATTCTATTAAAATATATGTATAGAATATAATTTTAGAAAACCATAAACAGTAATTTATAAAAATAATGAGTATAATCTTGTATTTTAAAAACTATATAGCCTAAATTAGAATTTTTTAAAACTAACACGGTAAGAAAAAAAGTGGGACCGCTACAACTTAGGGGGGCCACTATGTGGCGCCACTCCACTCAAGATGAGTGGAGGAGCAGAATTATAATACTTTCACAAGACTTTGGCGGGGGGGGGAGCATGGCCCCCCTCCTGGCTCCGCCCCTGAGTGTGGAACAAAAATTGCTATCCTCTCTCTATGGTCAATTCTTCCACCATTCTCTATGTCTTTCGGCTCTAGTAATGTCCTTTTAAGTCCTCACTGTTTCCTTCGTGAAAAGACAGAACCAGGCAGTGGGTCGGTGACCATGAAAAGTTGTAGTTTATACATAGGATTTCTCTTCTAACTTACCATTTATGTTAGATACAAGGAGGATCTATAAGTACCCAACAACAGGTTTTCATGATCACTGACTCACTGCCTGATTTATGGGTCACAACAATTAATGGGATTACAGTGGATTTCTAGTTAGATACTTTACTGTTAAGATCATAATTTACCACAAGTCTCACTCTTTGACAAACTACATGGATCAGATTACCCTAACATTCAATTAAATTACTTTTGGACCATAGGCATTATTCTGAAGACAAACAAAAGATGGTACCAGGGATCAGAGAGCATAAACCGGTGGGAATATGCATCAAACATTTATTGGTTTGTCCTGGTAGGTGCAACTAATCACATTTTAAAAATTTCAAAGAACAGCATTCTCAAAAATGTGGTAGAAACCTGAGATATTATGCTAACATGTTTGATGTCATCTGTACTCCACAAATTAACTTCCAAATTCTCTAAGCATTGAAAATCGAAAATGTTGGTGTGCTACATAGGTAGTAGTACTATATACTGTCCTACCTAAACCAAAACAGTCAACCAGACGTGCCAGATTAGATATGTCAGACTCTGATACTGCAATGCCCAAACCTCGGAATTTGGTGTGAAAATGGACAGCGCGTGTCACCAACGATAGTAAAAAAGACTTCAGTTTCCATGTCTCCCAAATCCTAATTTGGAAACCTAAACTACCCTTCATAAAATAGGTTGATGTAAAGTAAAAGCAAATAGACATAAACATCATGCATGTAGTTCCTTAAACTTAAAAAACATTTCATAGAAAACTGAATTTTCTCATGCATTTAACTTTCAAAAGGTAATATCTTTTTAACTATATCATAGTTTTCATTATGGCCACAATAATATCATTCTGATGATTAGTAACCATATAGCATGAAGGGCCTTCACATTGTTAATACAATGTTATAAATATTACGTCTGTTATTTCCATTATAACAGCCATTACTCTGACATTTTATACTTAATATTGTAATAAAATATTCAGAACCTTGTGGGGAAAAAAAACTTCCATCATTCCGGTCATTCTTTACATTCCAACAGTTGATATAGGTCAGATCGGGATCAAGTGCACGCCCGGTAACAAAATATAGGTACTCATCAAACCATACACAATCATGTGACTGGAAATTTCTCTTTAGCCGTAGAAATGACATCTCAAAATTGATTATGCTTCAACTGGGTTGAACAATGAAACTCAAATCTAGTTTCCATCCCAAACGAATAGTAACCTCAGGATTCTTTTAGCCAAACACTCCTCAACATGTAAATAGATAATCCCATTGTCGCCCAGCCCCCCAACTCGTTTCTCCACCATATGTGGCTCCAATAAGTTCAAATGACCAATCCGCAAACAAATGCAGCAGCAAACCTTAGACTTGAATCCAACATCCATCTTCCGCCATCGAACCAGACGGGGGTCAATAATCCTTGTCCCACACACTGATTGAAACTTTAGCTCCATTCCCACACAAAATCTCTCATTAACCAGGTTTTCTGTCATTTCCAAAGACGGCATGAGGGCAATGGCTTCACACAATGATAATGGGATGATTTTAACTTCTCCCTTCACCTTCTTTGAGGTTATAATATCCATTATCACAGTTTTCCTATCCAAAACAGGGCCCACTGATCTGCATATCACCGGAAGACGGCATGCATTGTCCCGTAACGGTTCTCTCCCACAACTGGTAATCGGATCGTGTGACTCAATTATATCACACAATTTGGATAAAACTTCGATCACAAACGAGCCCCCATCCTTCTTCTCAACACCATTTTTATTTCCCCTTTTCAAATCATCAAAAACCCATGAAAGGTATCCCCAGGCATCAAAGTTATCTTCTCATGGGAAAATCATTACAATCCCACGACCCGTCAGAAGATATAGTATATTCTGGTGAGGAGCGTGGGGTATGTTTTTGTGAAGGGCCTAAGGCATTGGTCGTAAAGCTAGAGCTTACTCAAGAAAAGAAGCCAGCACAACAACCTACTTTTTGGTGTAAGTGAAGGTCAACCAAATGTATTGTAATAATAACTCAGTGGTGTAACCCAAGGTTCACCATGTCGATGTCGCCAGGTGGCATTGGCGACATGTTGCCGACATGGAGTAAAAAAGGGGAAATGTCGGGGAAACCATGGGTTTTTGATGGATTTTTGCCCCAAACTTTAAAGGTGTCTAATTAAGACCTAAATGCATCCAAATACATCAAAAAAAATGCTTACACATTAAAAGTCATTACTTGACTTAACTTACACGATGTATGGTCTGTAAGCTGTAAAAAAGATGTACATCTAATTAAGCCAAACTAAACATGAATGTATGTCAAAACTAAAAGATACCTAAAACTAGAAATTAAGTGCCATATCCATTAGGAGGGAAAGGGAAATACGGGGGAAACAATAGGGAAATGTGGGGTTTTTGATGGGTTTTCCCCCAAGTTTTAAACAACCCTAGGTAGTGTTTAAATACATCATAATATATCAAAAAATACAAAAACAAATGTCCAACATTTTTTCTTTTTAAAAAAAATTAAAAAATTTCCCCCATGTCTCTCGACATGGGGGAAATATCGAAAAAAATTTGAAAATTTTCCCCCCATGTCGTTGACGTGTCGCCGAAACCAGGGTAAAATGACTTATACCCTGGTTTCGTGTCACCCACCTCCGAAACGGCTACATGTCGCCCGACACGGGCAACATTGTATACACTAGTGTAACCAGATCATATTCAAAAGAAGCAAGAATTTGTTAAACCTGTGAACACACTACATAAATAAATTTAGTAAAGTCGTTGAAGGCAGAGACTTGGGTGAAGCCGGAGTCTTTGATAATAAGGGTAAAGAGTAATTAGTTAACACAGTTAACACTTCATCAAACTAAGGAAGAAAATAAAATTGTAGAAGAGAAACAAAATTATAGCTAAGATAGAGTATGAGAGTATAAGAGGATTCTTGGTGAGGTCATGTTCATGGTTGAAAATTGGGAGAGAAGGCATTTGTAGAAGAAAACATTCCCAACATTCAGAAAATAATATAATGGTTACAAAACATCTAACTTTTTAAAATTCCCCGCTAATGTTCATATCAAATCCCTTATAAAATTGCCAACACGGTCGCTTAATCGCTCTTGTAACCACATTTAACAATACTGGTAAATCTTAAGTCCTTAATCCCCTCTCCAGAGAAAATCACATTGGATCTTCTCAAATATTTCCATTTTCCACTATTAACGCCGAGATGGGGAAAGAGGTAGGAAGTATGTCGTTAGTGTGCTTCTCATTAGAGTAACCTTCTCTTCCCTAGACAAGTACAATATATTCCATACTGCCATTTTTCTTTCAATCTCTTCACCACCATTTAGATCTTCTCCAATATAATTAGGTGTTTGCCTTGGAGATGAATTATATAATTTCATTGCTAATATACAGTATAGCAGATAAAGATAAGGTCATAAAGATAGCATTAGTAATAGTTTACAAGTAACAACTAATATGCTAATAATGATTAAGCAATTAATAGGCTAAATATAATAATGTGATTAAATAGTTATAATAAAGATAAGAAAATTTAAAAGAAACTTCATAATTGCATTAGTAAAGTAAATTTTAACCATGTTATCACCAATTATTTTTGAATAATAACTGGAAAATTATCTGTTAACAATAGGAAACTATAAATACCAATATAACATCTAAAATGTTAGGATATTATTAGAAATAAGCAATTATTTACTCGTAAATTTAAGAGTCACAGTTAATATATTTTTTATATTATAAAATATTAATTATTATAAAATAAATTATGAAAATATACTTTAACAAAAGTTACCTGCAAATTTAAGAGTCATCATTAATATCTTTTTATATTATAAAATTTTAATTATTATAAAATAAATTATGCAGATATACTTTAGCAATAAGTTAATAATATAATGTAAGATGTAAAGACATTATTAGAAATAGCAATTAATCATATGTATAAATTGCAAGTCAACGTTTTCATAATATCTATTAACTTATAAGATAGAAGTAAACATGTAATACATAAATTAATAAAGAAGTATTCAAACCAAAGTAGAACTAGGCGCTCGCCCAGTCCAAAACCTCCTAGGCTAGTACTTCCTAGGCCCTGAAGATACGACCAGGCATTTAGGCAAGCACCTTTAATAGCACTGCTTTCCTGAACAGTGAAATTAATCCTTGAATTTTTTTTAAAATGGGTTCTCCAATTTCTTGGTTGCCTATCACTATAGTCATAAAAATCGCAAAATTTCAGGGATCTTGTGCTGCCAGCTCTTACTCTAATCTTGCACAATTTACCAAACTTTAATCAGAAAAAAGGGAAATGGATGTGACATCTCCAACATGTATCTTGCACCTGCACCTATGTGGAATCAGGTCAACACGTGTATGGCAGGAAAACAAAAGAGTCCAGATAAGATAACCATATGATGAGAAGTTGGGATACAGTGATCTTTTTGTAAGAATTATAGGATTTGAGTTTTTTTGTTCTTGTTTTTACTGTTCTTGTTTTTCCCTGTATCATTCTCTGTAATCTTTTTCTGTTTCTAATAAACTTGTTATTGATCAAAAAAAAAGATACCCATATAACCAGAAGAGGGTCATCCAATTCATAATTTTTTGAAGCATGGATTTAGGAGAATTTTGTAATTTGTTGTTTGTTATAGATCTTTATCTTATGATCTCACCTGCAATTTTTCCCCCTCTTCTTGAATAACATTTCAAGCTAATAATCAGAAAAGGAAAACTATAAGAATTTGTAATAGCTAAAGTTGCATATATGAACATCATATGACAATGCCTGTGGTGGAACTTTAATTCATTCAAACTGAAATTGAACCATGAATCACGCTAACAAAATATGTAAGGATGATCTAACCTCTTCATAACGACCAAATGCATAATGAAGAGTAGCATCACCAAGCTTCCTAGTAACCTCAGGGCTAAGTTTATTTTTAGAACCCTTTCGCCTACCCCTTTTCTTAGGCTCCTGCAAAAGGAAAATTTTAGGTGTTAGAAAAATGTACATTATAACATGAAAATATCAGGCACCCATAACAAAATATCTTGCATTTTGTAAATAATTCAATCAGAAATTGGGTCACACCATTGTTCAAAACAATGGAAGTCATTAAAATCAGTTTCTGGGGTTTGTCTGGTTTTAAAAAAAATTTGAAATAGAAAAAGTAGATGAGAACAGAAAGAGTAGGAAAAAAAGGAAGAAAACAATTGATATAAGCTAGCTTCAGATTCAATTTTATAGACAGACAGTAAATTGTGACATGAAGTCATGATCCACGTGTTTTAATTTGAGATTTTGGTTTGAACTAATAGGTTCATCTCATTAGGAAATGCATTTACTATTCAGAATAGTGTAAGTTAGCTTTAAAGTCAAGTATAACCATCTACAAAATGTTGCAAGATAAATGGTAGAGTATTTTATTTTATTATTTTTTTTTTTTGATCGGTAAAGATGGTAGAGTATTTTATCTGAGATGTTATCCATTATTTGTAGGAAGCTTCTCCCTAACTACAGTACATGTATTGGGACACTTGTCAACATGACACATGCCGAATTTGGAAATCAAGTTGGACACCTACAATGATGTGTCTAGTTTTATTACTTTTGAGATATGCATAAAAATGTGTATCGTTTTATCAAAAACAAGAAAAAATATTCAATGCAAAAAGAACTACAGATGAATGCAAGGACAATGAAAAAGAGAAATGGATGTCATTAGAACAATAAGAGACAACCTGCAAAAAGTCTATAAAAGAAATACTTCCCAAGAAGCCCCATCAATTGCCCTCCACAAGAGAATAAACATCACCAGATTCTACTAGGCAGAAGCTCACTCAAATAAATAGTATCCAATATGGTTACAAATAACGGGTATCGAGTAAATTTTATCCTCAAAAATCTCTTATCTCTCACACCCGAAAGGGACCATGCTCCAAAACATCGAGACCTTTGTCTTGGAAAAGATACCGTCAAAACAAGGATTTACTCACTATGAAGACTCCATGAGACAAGAAGATGAGGAAGAATACATCTATGGCTAGGATATGTGCTCGTCTTCCAGTCTTTTCTTCAAATATCATGACCTAGGTCTAGACCAAGGGTTCCCAGGTGCTACGGCAATCTGCCACAATGTTGCTAAACACAAACGGGAGAGCAAGAGGGGGGGTCCAGCCTTGCACATCACTAAAACAGGAGCTAAATGGATTATTCTACATGCTTGTATTGAATTACGATCCATAGAGACAGTATCAGATCATTAAATTTGGGATTAACTTTTAAACATCAAAAAGTGTATGGAAGTAATGGTCTTAGTATTGTGAGATTGCTTATTAAATTACCAATCCAAGAGAAAAGTTTACATAATTTGGATGTCTTCTGCGAAGTTATCATCAAAATACTAAAAAAACGAAATCCCTTACTAGATTCTTAGTTTGACTAGGATTTTTTTAGTTCCTTTTTATGTCTTGTTCAAAGAGTTATCGACATTTGTTACAATTACTTAAATAATGTATATTTTAAATTGATTAAAATTTTTAGGAAAGATGGGTTTGCCATTAGAATTCATAATAGAAGTAGGAATTTTAGTTTATGAAAAGTTCTTAGCCTATACAAAGGACTAAATGCCAAATATTGTACTGTTTGTTTTGTTTGAAAATAGAATAAAAATGAAAGTATTTCACACAGTTTGTAGATTCTCATCGAATCCTAGGGTGAGCTGAACGCAATCTTGAATAAACGTTCACTTCTATGTAAACAAGAACTTTTATCTCTTCCATATCACTTATTCCAGATATTTCTCTGGTTGTTCTTCGAATGTCATTAAATCTTTGCATCATTTGCTTGGCTCCTTTGCTCTTCTAGTATTTAAAATCTAAGATTTATTCGGATTTAATCCTCAACTACAAAAATAAATTCCTTCGCTAGGATCAAATGCTTTCTTCCATATATTTGGAGAACCGAAATTCTGTTTTTTTTTTTTTTTTTGACAAGTTAAAATTGCGAATTAATGAAAATAATGGACCATGTCCATTGTATAAAAGTGTATAGTATATGGACATCCTGAAGGATTCCATTGGAATCCCCCCATACTCCTATAACACCCACCACCTATTCACAAATTCTGAAAAACATACATCACAAAATTCTGGCAGGATTGCCGAATAGGAGAGACAACATTTGTTGGACAACCGATATTCTTGCCATTGTTTTCTTTATCAAAAAGGCTGCTGGTTATATAGAGATGGCGAAGAACAAGAATATCTTCACTCTTCCTACTGACATGGATGAGATGATGCAGATTGTTGAATGTATGCACCCAAGTTGAATTTTTATTGACAAAATTAATATAAATTTCAATAAGCGAGACTTCAAAATGTTTCTCCCAAAATCCAAAAATTTGTCAAATGGCCAAAAAACCCAACAAACCCTACTATAGAAGTTTGGTTAAAATATGTCAAGCAAGTTAGGGACATTCCTATATGGAAACATTACGACTCAAAAAAAGCTACTAACCAAACTAATAGATCTAAAAAAATTTAACATGCATGCTCCACTAATCATGGGAATAACGGTTATAAAGGTAGCAACATGGTATTAAATTTCCCTGAAATTTTTTCCTTTCTGAAGGGCAACGGTTTCCCTTGAATCGATATTTCCCTTCTCTTGAAACTTTTCTATATAGTATCTTATAGGTATTTTTTTTATCAGTAAATAAAATTTCTATTATATAAGCCCTAAGGCCAAAAAACTATACAAAGTAAGTATTATATACATATTACATTCACACCCCACCATCGAATAGGAATTAACTATCCCACTTTAGCCCCCATGTACAATCAAAATCTGTAAAACTAGTCCCCCTAAATTCTGTGTAATTAGATGACCAAAAGAATAGTAA
>JAUPMG010179876.1:0-10414 GCA_031762675.1 Pachysandra terminalis
CTAGGAAACTCTTGATCTCCGAAGCATTCTTAGGTCGCTCCCAACCAAGAACTGCCTCCACCTTGGCCAGATCCACAGAAATACCATTTATGGATACAACATGCCCAAGGAACTTGACCTTTTCCTTTTAGAAGTCACATTTCTCCAACGTAGCATACAAGTGTTGGTTGAACAGGGTCTGAATGTAGATGCTCCTCGTTCTCCTCTACAGATCTCGAATACACAAGAACATCATCCAAAAAAATCACCACAAAGCGATCAATTAAAGACTGAAACACCCGATGCATAAGGTCCATGAAAGTTGCAGTCACATTCGTCAATCCGAATGGCATAACAACGAACTCATAGTGACCATATCGGGTTCGAAAGGTCGTCTTCTAAATATCTTCGTCTTGAATCCTCAGCTGATGATAGCCATATCTTAAGTCAATCTTCGAGAAAGATTGTGCTCCTCTTAATTGGTCAAACAGATCGTCAATCATCGGCAACGGGTACTTGTTCTTCATAATGTCTCGGTTAAGCTGTCTTTAGTTGATGCAAAGCCGTAGAGAACCGTCCTTCTTCTTCACAAAGATAACTAAAGCTCCCCAAGGTGATGTGCTGGGCCAGATGAAACCAAGGGCAATCAACTAGTTTAACTGAGCCTTCAATTCTTGCATCTCGATCGGTGCCATTTTGTAAGTCACAAGCGAAATGGGGATGGTACCAGGAATAAGCTCTATGCAAAAATCCACCTCCCTTTTAGGTGGTAAACCCGGAATATCATGAAATATGTGATCGAAGTTTCTCACCACAGAAATATCCTCTAAGGATAGCTTCTGAACGCTTTTTGTGGCAAATAGGAAATCGGACTGATAACGATCCTTCTCTGATCCACAGAAAGTCAATCATCGGCCTCCAGGAAGACAAAAAAGAACCTATGTCTCAACACAATTGATCCTGGCATGATAGGCTGAAAGCCAATCCATCCCAAGGATCACCTCAAACTCTGGCATATTTAACACAATCAGATCTGCCTCCAGATTAAGGTCGCCTAACCTCACTACACAAGCTTTGCAAACTCAGTGAAGAGTTGCGATACCCCCAACGGGGTTGGAAACATGCAAAGGATGCTCTAACACACTAGGGTGTAAACTCAGAAAAGCCATGCAACTAGTGGAGATAAATGAATGGTATGCACCAGAGTCAAATAACACGCGTACAGGATTATGAAACGGATGAATGATACCTTCCACCACAGCATTCGTAGCGGTGTCGTCTCGAGGAACATCGACATCGGTTAGTGCGTGAACTCTTCCTTGCTGAGTTGTAGGCCATCCATCTCTCCTCAGTGCTCTGCAGAATCGCTGAAGGTGTCCTTCCTTGCTGCAAATGTGGCAAGTCCTCTTATCTCTCACCGGGAACATCTGGTCCTGAGGTGGAAGGGGCTGACGTGGCGCATCACGTGTTGGCGTTGCAGGTGCTGTTGGTGTTGCCGCATCTCTGGGTCGAGTCTTCTCTCATCAAGAATCCGATCTCTGTTGCCTGTCCGGGCCTGGTCTAGAGTGATAGGACTTGTATCTCCCACCGCCACTGCTGCCGCTCTTGTCTGACTTGGGTTGATCCCTCGGTGCTTCGGATCTGTCCATGTCTCACTCCATATGCCTAGCGCACTCCAGGACTTCTGCGTAGGTCTTCAAACACTGAGGAACAACTCTGGATCGAATAGCAGGACGCAGACCTTCCTCGAACTTGGCTTCTTTGTTTGCCTCATTAGCAACCATATGAGATGTGTATCTGGACTGCATCGTGAACTGGTCCTCGTACTGGGCCACAGTGAGACTGTCTTGCTCAAGTCGGATGAACTCAGAACCATCTGCCTCCTGTAGCTGCTCGGTAGATAGTTCTCAAGGAACTGAAGACGAAACTGCTCCCATGTCATCTCGGAAGTCAAGATCCTCTCGATCATCTCCCACCAGTAAGGGCTTCCCCTTTCAGTAAGAAAGTTGCAAGGGATACGCGTTGCTGCTCCGGGAACTCCATACTCCTGAAGATCCTCTCTATATAAAAGAGCCATTCCTCTGTATAGTGAGGCTCTCCTCATCATGCGTACGTCGGTGGGTTAGTTTCTTTAACTTCTCGAGCCAAGTCATAGCCGTACTCTGCACTCTCCTCTCGTCTAACACCGCCTGGTGCTCCATCTGATCGCGCTGATAAGTAGCCAAGTCACCCAAGATCTGAAATACGTTCGCCATCTGAGAGTCTGCATCAACCTCAGTCTTAACAGCAGAACTCTCCCCAATGGTAGCGTTCCTCCTCCTTCCTGCCATCTAAACACCCGAACAACCATTTAGGTCTCAACAAGGTACACCTCCTAGTAAGCATAAAGTACATATATAATCACAACCGCAAACAATAGCACACAACAAGCAATCCTATAATTCTTTCTATGTTTCTCCACTGAATCTTCAGTTTCTATGTGAGACCTAGCACTCTCAAACAATAATCAACCATACTCTAACCAAACCTTATGCTCTGATACCAATCTGTCGCCCCCCAGATCCGTAGCATGAATCCCAATGAGGGAATTCAACGGATCTCAAGGTGAGACCTTCGGGATCCACAACTGGACCGCAGATTGCTACCACAAAATAAGCAAACAATAATACTTTTATTCAAAGATCAGAGTGCGGAAGTAAGCAACTACATATAACCCAAAGTAAATAAACAGTGTACGGCCTCAGCAGGGCCTAAAACTAAATCAAAATCCACAATTACTACGTCCACAGGATCCTCAAAGTATAACAACTACAAAATCCAAGGCTAAGTCCATTTGGAGTGAAAAGCAATAAAAGGAAAGCAAGTAAAGCAGCAAGGTAAATCCAAATGCAGCAACATCCCCAACTAGAGCGGTCCATCCTCTTCCCATCCTACAACATAAAACGCTGCGTGAGCTTATGATGATCAGTAAGTAAATAATGGACTGTTCATCCGTCTTCTCATGGAAATCAATCACAGGGGTTAGTACCACAATAATCTGATAAAAAACTCCAATAGAAAGCAATGCAAGATGAGTAGCTTATGAAATGATATGAGATGATATAAAAACATTCACATGACCTAAGACGAATGCAATGAGCAACATACACAAGCAATTATAGATATATAAAATGAAATGAACTAAGATCAATATCGCATGGTAAGCAGACCTCATACAACACTTCCAACAACAAGGCCAACTTTAGGACGTATCCAAGAAATTACCGGAATCCCCTCTCCGTTCCGGGTGTTAACCCATGGCACGAAGGTTACCATACAGTATGGCTAATTTTCGAGTGAACAATACTCGAGGGGTAGTGAACCTGCACAGGCGCTCGCAAGCATCCCACCCTAGTTTGTGTGGGCCCTTTCACCCCATAAGGTATATAGTCAACCATTTCCAAAGGCATCGCAATTGTTTCTCCGTAGATTTCCACCTCTCAGTATACTTACCACTTGACATCAATCTAGTGTGTAATGCATTAAGTGGATATCAAGTGAAGGCCTACAACAAAAACTATCCGAGTGCCCATACACTCGGATAATCTGATTGTATACGTTCACCAGTTGCCATCATTATCACAATAACATAACAAATCATAGATTACCACAAGTCCACAACAACAAGGGATCAACTAAGATGGAATGGTGGTCACAAGAACATTGGAACACCAAGATTGACACACCATTGTCATGTCTTGCTTCTGGAAACCAACAACAACAATGGCCGAAGCCCCACACTATCCATCTAATTCATCCTCACGAAAATACTCTTTACTGTGCAAACTACTGGTCGGTTGGCAGAGGCGTCGGTGGATCGAAGCCTGCTGAATAGTTAAATTGGTCTAGAAAACAGTCTCTGTCGGTGGAGGTGTCAGTGGACCAAACCTCTTTGTGAATCTGGGTGGTTGTTGGCAGAGGCTCAGTGGACCGAAGTCTGCCGAATAGCAAAATTTACCTATACAATGGTCTTTGTCAGCAAAGGCATCGGTGGACCGAAGCCTGCCGACCTGCGAGATTCTGGGTTTTTCTATGAGTCTTGAAATTCAATATTAGGAAATTTAATACATTCAAAACCACTTGTAAACACTTCTAGACTTCCGAAAACATCATTAAATACGAATAGAACATTCAAAACACATTCAAACGATGATCTAACCATTCAATCAATTGACAAGTTCATATATTCATTATATTCAAAAACAAATGCATCGATCTCAATCAAAGGACTATGATCACCCCAATGCAACTTACCTGAATCGATTAGTGTCTCATAGCAATCTTAAGAATGCTCTTCATCTTGAGAATAAGGGTATCAAAACCTCCACGAGCTCCAGCTTCCAAGTCTTCTACGAAATCACCTTTTTCTTCTTCTCTTTTTTTCTCCAACAACTCACAAAAGTTGAGATCTAAAAATCAACACAATAGGAAGAGAATGAAAACCCTAATTCTCTTTTAAACCTATTGCCTAAACACAAGGCCAAAGCTTCCAAAGATATGCATGCCCCTTTTGGTTCGTGCGTTCAAAACGGAAACCATGATTGATATTGATTCTCTCTTCAAATCAATATCCAAAACTTTTATATAATATCAAAATAACCCCAACCAATTAAATAGTAATACATATTTATCCAATTAGCATTTATAATAATACATATATATATATATATATATATATATTAAATAAATGCAAAAAATACCATTAAATCTGGAAAAATTTAAATCATTAAATATGGGTGTTCACTTAGTGGATTTAGGTCATTACAATTGAGCTCCTTAAGTCGTAGCCCCTAGAAACTATGATGCACAAATAGAATAATCTACTATTTCTGCCATGTTTTGGGGATGAGTTTTGGATGAAGCATCTTGGGTAGATTGCCAAACAGCATGTATACTTGCATATCATATTATTATTCATGAATCAGATGTGTTAATTATATTTATCGGTGCATGAGCATGCAATGCATAAATTAATAATTGAACCAGCACATTGCATTGCACATCTCAATATATCATATTGTTTTATATCTCATTCACATTTATATCTCATTCACATCATTATTTGCATATTCTAACTATTCTGTTTTTGTCTATGGGAATACCATTGCAGAGTGGCATTGTCCCTAATTCAATCCAAAATATTGTTTAAATTCGTTTATTTAATAAGGTAAGTGTAGCTTACGCTTTCAAAGCAATGTATTTTAGGACCGATATATGATGGACATCATGACCTTGGTGATCAAGAGAGGACAAGAACATGATAAAGACTGTAGTTTTATTAGATTATTGTCTAATGATTTCAATAGATTTTGTAATAGGATTAATTGGATATGTGTTTTTAAGGAGTTATTATCATTATGACCAGATTTGAGTAGTCTAATAGGGTTATGATTGAACAAAAGAGTTAGATTATATTTTCTTTCCATTGTATTCTAAATGAAGATTGTTTTGATTTGGATATTATTCTTAATAACATTATTTTCCAAAATATTACTTTCTAATTATCTTACTTAATTCAATGGTTTGGTGATGTATTGCTTATCCACTCTCATAGGGATATGGGGTGAGAATTATATCTTAAATTTGAGAACTCTTATGAGGTTTCCAGGTTTAGGATGTGACAACTTCAGCCTTGGGTAGGACCCCCTAAAAGAAAGGAAAGAGGTGAACGTTTACCTTGGGTAGTATCCCCAAAAAGAAAGGAAAGAGGTGGACTTCACCCTTGGGTTAGCATCCCCTAAAAGAAAGGACAATGAGATTCCAATACTCTTGATATAAGAGGGATTGACGTGATTGATTCAGCACATTCCTATAACAGAGTTTCCTAGAGGAGATGTGTGATTGATTTCATAGTTAGGCATTGGCCTAACACTCCTTTGAATTCCTTGCATCATATATTCTCATCATAAACATTGCATCATAAACTCATATTGCATTGCATTCTTGTTTGTGAGTGCTCATGGTGTGTTCATCTGCATGAATAGCATTGATTGTGGTGTGATGTGTAGCTGTGCATTGATTATGATGTGAGGTGTGAATGCTACTTTAGTTATAGTGTGATATATATGTGGTTTGTGATTGGATTGTTGTGTGTGAAAGGTATGATAACTAAAAAGGAGGACTGTTATTGTGTGAAAGGAACCATGAGATTTGGTACCCTTGTGAGATGATGTATGTATCATGACAGAGTTCATGAGTACATGGGTATCTACTCAGGTTGTGTCTATGTGTGTATCATGACATAGTTCATGAGGACATGAGTATCTATTTAGGTTGTTTTTGTGTATGTATCATGACTGAGTTCATGAGGACATTGATATTTGAATAAGTTGAGCATGATTATAACTGTAATGGTATATAAGTGAATAAAATGACAAGATAATGAGGTAAATTATGGATTTGTGGATTTTATGTTACTGTTGTGATGGTAAGTAAATGAGTCGAATGACATGATAGTGATAATATTGATTTCATGACTGAAATGATTACATGACTAAGGTTATAAATGTTTAGTGAGTCTTGCATGAATTTAACATGATTTATTATATGATTATGAAGATAGCAATTGTAGTTGCTTTGAATTTTTCCTATTGAGCCTCTAAGATCACCCCCTATGTTGAAACAGGTGAACCTCTTATGTAAAGGTGGATCAAGAAAGGAGACTCCTAGCTGGATGAGAACTCGAGACTTTGTGGACTTGCTACTTGAACTTTGTTTATGTTTATGTTTTGACCCCAGGAGGGCATGGATGTTGTAACCTTTTATTTATGATTGGATTTTATATTGATTGGATTTAGTTAATGATTTAAAATTTAAGAGACTTCTGCTGATTTTAGGTAAGCTCTGTGAACCATGAGTTGGTTTTTTTTTTTGTATGGCCACATCCATGGTATGGATCCGAAGGTTATTCCCTTGGAAATCATTGAGATTACATATCTCGGATTTGGGGCGTGACACTGATTTCCACTTAATGGTACATCCGTGCTTGGTAAGAAGTGTGGATATATGGATAACTCTCTCCTAATAGAATTAGGAGATTGAGTCCTAGGTGGAGTTGAGTTAAGTCTTTTATATATAGAAGACTCTTGCTCCCTACACATAAGGCAGTCCATGGTTTTGGTGAGATTCTAACCTAGAGAATCTATCTTCTCTCTTCATCTCTTCTTCCTCTAGAGATCTAGTTTTTCTATTGAGATTCCCATACGAAAATCTGTTAGTTTGAGTGTGGGTTTATTGTATGTGGTTCTAGTAATCACATATTCCGACGTGTGATGTTTTTCAGTTCGATAGAGATCTTTCGCTACAAATTCGACCGCATGTGCATTGAGGTACGTGATCAGGGTCGTCTATAACCTTGAATCTGTGTTAAACACCAGTTACTTTAAAAGCTCAAGCTGTTAGAGAAAGGCATAGCAATGTTTATGAAATGGTTCAATACCCTCCCGCACGTACGGGCTCCGCATGGGAACAAAACATCCGTGTGATAACACAGAGCACTGAGGCAAGCACACACCACACACACCCGCATAGGAACAACACATCTGTGGGAGAATAAAAGATAGAAACACGTACCCCCGGGATTCGAACACTCAACCTCCCGCTCTGATACCATGCAAAGATTTAAACGTACTTGTTTGGAGGATAAAATCTTGAATAATTTTTCAGTATTTTTCTCTTCTGTTATTACTTCTATATATAAGAAATATTAAAAGACTCAAGAATCTCTTTAATATCTTGAGAGACATTCATTCAAATACAACAAACTCAAGGATAAGATCTTGAGTTTTTAACGTAAGGTATATGCACAAGTTGAGATTGAGGGTTTAGTGGGTTGAAAAAATCTTTGTAAGGTCAAACCTTACTTTTAAGATCTTTTTAACATTGTGTGATTATTTTTTAAAATTAGAGATTGGATTACCCGAAATACCCCTCACTTATTCCGTTTCTTCTACACTAATCCACTACTTAATTTTTAAAAAATAACACTTATGGCCCATCTTCTTCCCCATTAGTTTTTCCCCTTTCACACCCCTCCGTACACATCACCTCCGACATTAAAGAAACTTTTTTGTTGAAATCAACTCTTGATGTTGTCGCACTCATCAAGTAAGGAACTGTATTCCTTGAGCCTACCATCCCTTTCCAATCCCCTTTCTCACGTTGAAACACGATTGAAACGAGCCCCCAAAAATAAAAAGATGAACAGAGACGAAGAGCTAATGACTCTTCAAAATCGAATTAAATTATAAATCGCCTTATAAGAGAAATAATAAAGATGATAAATCAAATGTAAAGAACAGCTTCATTGAATCAAAAATTCAAGAAGAGGTTAATTTGATTCTATCCTTAAACCCTAAAAATAAAATAAAAGAATAAATAGGTTTCTTGAATCCCATACTAAAACAATTAAAAAATAATTAGAAATGAAACTTATAAGAGAACTTTATTGATCTGTTGTCGAAGCAATCTGGTTGGACAACATTCGTTTATTCTTTTTGTTTTTGTTCTATTTTTCCTTCCTGGAGTTATGATTCTATCCTGTTTGATGTTCAGATCAATAAGTGCATGATGTTCAGAGCTGTATCATTTTTATGTAAAGTTATTATTATTGTTTCAATGGTGGCTATAATAACAGTTAAATCGTTTACTTCTACTTCACAGGTTGTAAGTCAACAATGAACCCATTAATCCAGAGCTCAAAGGATAAGATGCTAATAGTTTCACATGGATGACTGTATCCTTTCTTGGCAATCAAAAGTGCCAATGACTGGGAATTCCATGAAATAGGCATAAATTCTGTTAGAACATGAATTTGTTCAGAAATTGTTGAAAAAAGCAACAACTTGTCTATTCTATAGCAAATTGTTGTATTCTATAACACTTTTTCTTCATAATAACTAATTTTGGGCGTGGTGTGGAGAAAAAGGCCAGTAGTGTTCTTCACCCCCGTGTTGCTTTCCTCCTCCCCTCTCTCGCCCCTTGTCTTCGCGACAGTCCCCATGGTATTTCATTATTTCATCTTTTCTAAAGACCAATCAGATCTAAACCAATAAATGGATTTTGTAATTTTAGTTCTTTCAGTGACAATTTTTTTTCCATCTTACTTCATTTTAATAGTGTCTCAAAGAAGTGGTAGTCATCCTAGTTTCATTAGTACATAATCCTCTTGGTATTGCTTTAGGAACACAATATTGTTGCTCACTGTTTTTTTTTTTTTTTTTAGCGATCGTATAGAACGAAGTTCCCTTTGGAGTCCTATAGCTAGAAGCTTTCTTGCAGGTGTTCTATTAGGAGCATGTGTGTAGTGACCTAAACTCTTTAATGAATTTATTCCTTTGTTAATTATTTCATTTAACTAATTAGTGTGATATGTTTATAAGGTTAGAGAATTTAATTAGAACTTGGGTGTATTCATAATTAAAACCTTAGTGTTGTGGACCTTTATGATATTAACCCTTCTCTTTGGGGTTAGTATTGTAAAAGTTTTCCTTTCTCTCTCTGTATTCAAACACACGGAATGTGCGTTGAATTGGTCGCATGGACGTGTCCATGGATGTGGTGATAATGGGAGAGAAATTAGGGAGAGGCCTCCCTATTCCTCTAACCCATTCACGGTGATTCTCACACTTGAAATCAACCATTGCATTGAGGATTTAGAGAGATAACGAGACTGAGTTGAGAGAGAATCTGATAATTTCGTTGGTAGTTGCAGAAGAAGAATAAGGAAGAAGAAGAAGTATCGAACCAGAGAGTCCAAATCCTTTGTCTAATCATCCAAATCCGAATCACTAAAAGTACATTACCATGTTTCCATGTTCATATTGCTGTGATTTCATATTTTGTTTTTAAAGGTATTGCAAAAATTGTCTTGTCTGTAAGCATGTGTCGTTTTAACTATGAATGCATGAGAAAGGATTAAAATGGATTCTAGTTATTTTGTAGTGTTATTTGGTATGTATACATGAATTGGAATGGCATTACAAACGGAATCGCATATGAAAACAACTAGAAACAGAGCACCGAATTCTGGGTTCAGATTTATAAAATAGTATTTGAACCGGTTGTTTCATTAGTCTATTGAACCGGTCAGTATTTATTTGAACCGGTTAGCATTAATTGAACCGGTTAGCATTTAATTGAACCGGTTAGTATTTATTTAACCTGGTTAGTATTTAATTGACCAGGTTAGTATTTTGTTGACACGATTTAGGTGGTTTGGAATCTTGTCGAGAATGTTCGGTTCCTTGAGACCTAGTAAGGTCCAAGTGAAGGCTGTATGCCAATTTGTACAGGCTTTGTACCTAATTGTGATGGTCGTATGCCTATGTTGTGTGGATGCTCCCAATTCCAATTAACCAACCTAAGACCCATAATTTGATAGATTATTATATAGGTG
>JAUPMG010179887.1:0-10414 GCA_031762675.1 Pachysandra terminalis
CCCGTGTCTTTAAATTATAATTAATATAATTTAATTACAATTAGCAATAATATTCACTTGCAACTAATTATAAAGGGGTGTCGAATTAACTGAACTAGTACCTGGTTATTAAAACAACAAACCGTAGGGACCATTATTCTAATAGTGAAGAATTAAAATGAATAATAGGTTTAATTTACTGATTAGGTGGGTTATTTAAAAAAGAATTGGCTTTACGGATTTGTGTGTAATATTGAAAACATTTGGGGTGTCTTAATTAATTTTAAATTCTTGGATATTAGGATTTTTGTTTGGTCGTATAAGACAATGGGTTGGGTGGTTTTATGACCAAATCACAAGGGGTACCGTAGTTTTTTCACTTTATTTGAAATGCTCCAGCACATTAGTGAGTGGGAGGAAGTTCCATAACTCCCACAAGCTTTCCCATCGCATATCACGCGACCAAAGAGGGTCTTTGGAGGGAAAAACTCAGATTTGGATTTGAAGCTTTTGCTGGAGAAGAAGAGGAAAAGAGAAGTAGAGAAAAAGGAAGGAAAGCAAAGACAAAGGAATAATAAGGCTTGAGGAAGACTTATTGATCTTCTTGTGCTAGGAATCTGTAGAGAAAAGAGGTAGGGTTCATCCAGAGTTCTTACAGTAGTTGTTTTTATAAGATTATAATGGTTCTCTAGTATAATGCATATAGGTTCATGATTTACATATGGTTGAATTATGCATATAATCTATGGATTTTCTATGTGGTGTGATGATTATGTCTATAGTTGTTGAATTATGAAAATTGATAAGAAATCATAGTTTATGAACTTTTATTCATAAAAATTTAGTGATTTGATCATGTTAATCTTTTAATTGAAGTTGGATTTTGTTTATGGCATGTTAATTGAGTTTATGATTGTGTAATTCATGGTTTTGGGTGTTTAAAAACATCAAATTTGTGTGTGTGAAAGGTTAGGCAAGAACCCTTAGGAAATTTGGAAATTTTTTGGGCTAAAACATTAACCCATAGTAGGCTTCTCGATCCCACCAAGCCTAGCTACAAACTTAGAAAATTTATTTAATTTTTTTTGTGATTCCCCTATAATTTAGGAACACAACACAACAAGTTTTAAGAGATTTCAACAAGTACAAAATTACTAATAGCCAAAATACCAAACTGATGTTGAAGCCAAAACTGCCTCGGTAGGTAGCTCGGCAGCTCCTAAGCCACCTGCCGAGCTAGTCCAACTTTCTGCCTTTTCAATCGGGGATTTTCTGTTACCGATCTTCGCTTATTTATATTATATTTTTTTTTGGTTCCCCTTTCAATTAGGAACACAATGGTTCAAGTTTTAGGTCAATCGGATGAGTATAACAATAGTTATGAATTAAATACTAAAGAGGTGTCAAAACTGAAAAATGGCCTTCGACAAATAGCTCGGCAGCTATCGAGCTGTTACTGGGCTCCAATTCCTTCCAAACTTCATGGGAGGCTTGTACATGATGTTTTTGGGTTGCATGTCATGTTGGTTTGTGTGTGAAATGCTTGTGTAAGGTTTTGTACAACAAAGTGTATAAACTGCCTAGCTTTCAATATGAATTGACTCTATATGGTGTATTATGATATCTGAAAATGATTCTAAAGGGTTGTAACATATTATAAAATTATGATCTATTACATATTTGTACATGTGAAAAGGATACCCGTGATGGTATCTAACAGATTGCTCGTGTGTATGGGCGCACGGGCAGCTTCTGAAGGGTGTTATCACTGGAAATCCTTGCATTGAGAGTGGTGCTAGAAGCATTCATTGGGAATCCTTATTTTGTGTGTGACTCTAGATGAACTCATTGTTTGTTGTTTGGGGGTGGCTTTTCTACCTAGGATTTCCCCATGAAAGGAAATAAGGTGATTTTTCTACCAAGGGCCCCCCGAAAAGAGAAAGGATGGGACTTCTCTACCACGGGAAGTATTCCCGGAAGAGAAGAAGGTGATTTTTCTACCTAGGGTTTCCCCCTAAAAGAGCAAGGACGGTGACTTTTCTACCACTGTAATTATTCCGGAAAGAAAAGAAGGTGATTTTTCTACCTAGGGTTTTCCCCTAAACGAGAAAGGATGGTGGTTTTTCTACCACGAGAAGTATTATCGAAAGAAAAGAAGGTGACTCTTCTGCCTAGGGTTTCCCCTTGAAATAAATGTTTTGAGAACATTCCTGGGACAGAGTTTCCTAGAGGAGATGTGGGAATGAATTATTGGTTAGGCTTGGCCTAACACCCCTTGATTGCATTGCATCATATTTCATTGTGCTCTTGATTGTGTGTGCTCATCATCCGTGTGCTCATAGCATCCGTGTGCATGTACTGTATTGCATTGATTATTGTGTGATTGTGGTGTATTGTGTTGAGTGAGTTAGTGTTTGACTTTGATGTGATGTGTGATTATTATGTGAACTGCTTATTGATGTGTGAATGTTATTGTTTGTGTTGTTAATGGTATGATGATCAACAATAGTGAACTGACACTATTGAGAAGGTGCCATGGGAGTTTGTTGTCAAGCCTCGGATCCAGTGGCATGAATCCCTAGGTGAACGGCATGGATCATGAGGCGGGACATTCGGGTTCCCAACCAAGGAATGCGGAACACAACACAATCCAATCAACAATGCAAGGATAATTAAGACCCTTTTATAACAAAATTAGAGTGTGGAACACACATAAAATCATATCGAATTCAAATATGGCTTCATAAAAGCCTACAATCCAAAATAAGTAACTAACTCAGCTACCCTATTACATCAAATTTGAACTACTAATCAAAAACAGAAAACACGGTAAAACAGCACCAATCCACGCAATTATCCACTCTCCTTAACCTGTAACATGAATAGGTTGCGTGAGCTTGGAATGCCCAGTAAGATATAGTCATGTCACCCATTCTCAAGGGATAACGTTAGTCCAAAACAACATACAATATCATGGTAGTTATCATGGAATAAAGACAATCATGTAACAATGCACATACAAAACACAATTCAGCATGTCCGTAGCATTATCATACTCGGAAGTCAACAAGAAACCTTAATCAACTCCAAAACATCAAATGAATGTTAATGAATGCAAACTCCCATGACCAATCAGTCCACCCAAACCATCTCCACCAACACCCCTTACCACAACCACTATAGTCAAACAATTCCACCAATAACCATCTTCACCCTGATCCACGACCTTACGGTCAATTCAAACATCCCACGTGTACAGCATGGTTCTATAGGACTTTCAAACTACCCAGGCTCAATTCCTGTAATAACCCAAACAAATAATAGGACTTACGTGTAAATACCAAAAAATTAGGGGTATCACAATCCAAACCAGAAATCTCATTGGAGATCCCAATTTGAACTCGTAACCTTCACCCCAAACAAAGTTTGGAGTGGCAAGCGATATCTAGCCAAAATGGCTAAATATAATGGATATTAAATAAGATATAAAGTATGAGATATTAAAGTCCTTAAATAATATCCAATATAATCATTCATTATATAAGCAGCGGAAATTTAAACACTATTCTAGTATTTTCCAATCAATTCCTACTAATAGTTTAGGTAAAAACCCAAATAAAAATGTTAGAGAAGACTAACGTCTATAGGAGATTAATTATCAGAGTCGCAAAGATATATTTGTGTATATATATATATATATATATATATATATATATATATATATAGGAAATTCATTCAAAGGAAAAATAATAAAGTGAAATGTATATTCAAATCCATTACGTAATTAACTCATTGCTTGTTGGACTAACGATGTGGTACAAGGATGGAGGACTGGATTATTGTTTATCTAGGCTTTCCAAGTTTACTGCAACGTTTCATGTTGCTGGTTGAGGTTGACGTTAGCATGGATGGACTTGGACTCGGACTGCTGTGTTGATAGATCCTAGAAGTTTAGTTTTATACATTTTGTTGCTGAGATAGTTTTTTAGTCCTTGTATTGGTTTTGGTCATAGGCTCTTCTGAAGCCACTATAATAGAATAGCTGAATGTATCTTGGATAGTTTTGTTTAGACTTTTGATTCCGCACTCTAATTGATTAATAGAAGTAATGGCTACTTTTATTAGGGTTGTTGTCGTGAGCCGCATTCCAAGGTTGGAACTGGAAGGTTGCACATCGTGATCCATGCCACCCACCTACGGATTCGGGCATCGGGATCCGGGGCATGACAGATTGGTATCAGAGCTCTAAGTTAAGTTTCCTAGGGTGTAGAGAACATAGAGGTGAAAACTAGGATCCACATGTTTGCAATTGTATATTGAGTGCATAACATGCTTGTTTGTTATTTGTATGATTACTTGTTGTGATTGCTTGTTGAGACCTAGGAAAGAACATAGAACATGTAAACCTAGGAATCACTTGATTTTGTGGCATGTATATAACATGAATTATTTGATGAATTTTGTGAATGACATCCACTGTTATATATTTTCTGTTTGAGTTGTATTATCATACTGAGAATAAATTGATTAAAGCATAACAGGCTATAGGGTTGGGGATCTTAGAAATTTTACATGCATAATTTCGGGGGAAATTTCCAAAAGGGGGGAAGATTGTAGTGACTCGGATCTGGAAAATTAATAATAATAATTAATTATGTGATTATCTAATGGTGTTAAATAAATATTTACGAAATTGAATAATGGAAACAATTAAAGAGAGTTTTATGGGAGATTAATCAATAAATGTCTGGTAACTAAATGAAAATAATTGGTTAAAGATTAATTAATACGAGTTAATTACGTAATTGATCAATAAGGTTAGTTTCATAATTTCTTGTAATGCAGGGAATTGAATCTTAGCTAATTAGGGCATTAGTTAGTAAATAAAAAAGGGATAGAGAACTTGGGGTCTAAGTGTTATTAGAGGAGACTTTGGTGGAGAGAGAAGTAATTAGAAGAAAATTAAATTCAAACTAGGATAGTGGGTGCTTGGATGATATATGGGATTGAGGGGGAGAGAGAGAGTTTCCATTATCTCATTCTCTCTTTCCTTGTGCTTGAGCAAGGGGTTAGGAAAGGGTATAAGAAGAAAAGAGAAGGGAGACTAAGGCAGAAACACTAGCCGTCCAAATTTGAAGAGGGAAAAGAAGAAGAGAAGAGAAGAAGAAGAAGAAGAAGAAGAGGAAAAGGTGATTGAGTTGTTGATCGAACCCAGGACTAGCACGTGGTAAACCTTGATCTTTGTATAATCCTTGCATTGCATCTTGGTCGTCCCCTAGATTGATTCCTTGAATTGATATCTCACATGTCTTTTACTGAAATCTATAACTCAAGTTTTGATCCGAATGATTGTTTGATTATAATTTTGATTAAGTGTTTAGATCCTTGTTATACTGGTTTTTGGATGATTTAATGATGTGTATTTATGTTTTCGGAGATATAAAAGTAAGTATGTGATGTTTAGAATGTATTTGCTAACCTAAGTTTGGATTTCGAGACCCAAAGAAAAAATCCAGAAAAACCTAGTTTTCGCGCAAGTCGGAAGGCTTCGGTCCACCAATGCCTCTGTCGACAGAGACGCATTTCTAGGCCAATGTTGCTATCCGACATGCATTAGTCAACCGACGCCTCTGTCGACGACCCTGTGAACTCTCAGTAAACTTCAGTCGACCGACAGAGACGTGTTTTTAGACTATTTTCACCCTTCGACAGACCTCGGTCCACCGACCACTCTACCGACAAACCTGTAACTTGAACAGTGAGTAGGATTTTTGGGAGGTTGACCTAGGTAGATGGTGTGGGGCTTCGACCTTTGTTGTTGTTGTTTCTGGAAGCAAGCCTGGACCATGGAGGGTAAATCTTGGCATTCCAAGGTTATTTGACCACTATTTCCATGTTAGGTTTGATCCGGATTGGTTGTGAACCGTTGATTTTAGTTAAGTTGATTGCTTATTGTGATATATTGATGCATGTGGACAGGATGCTTGTGATGGTATCCGGCAGATTGTTCGTGTGTATGGGCGCACGGGCAGCTTTTGACGGGTATTATCACCGGTGATCCTATTGATTATGGAAAGGATACCTGTGATGGCTTCCAACGGATTATTCGTGTGTATGGGCGCATGGATAGCTTCCAAAGGATGTAATCACTGGAAATCCTACTATCTTGTGGAATAGCTCGTCCGGTCAACCGGGCAGCAACGAATAGAGGTTTGAGGTCGTTGTTAAGGGGACTCATCTTCTTCCAATACCTCCTTGGGTGTTAATCCCTAAATGTCATCGGACTTGTCTTTGAGCAAGACCTCCTTGGGTGATAATCCCTAAATGTTGTCGGACTCGTCTTTGAGCAAGACCTCCTTGGGTGTTAATCCCTAAATATCGTGGGACTCATCTTTGTGCAAGACCTCCATGGACGTTATTCCCTAAATGTCGTAGGGACTCGTCCTTGTGCAGGATCTCCCTAGGGTCGTTCCCCTAAATGTAAGTAGATAGAACGGGAAGTGTACCCGGTAGGTTGCGAACGTGGGAGTTGTGATTGTTGTGATTATTGTTGAGATATGATAGGTTCATGCAAGCAGCACCAAGTATGCGATACTTGGCACCGGTTAGGAAACTTGCATTAGACTTGCATTCAGAATATGCGTGCGACATCATATTGTAGGGAGCATCCCTGAGCATTGCATATTGCATGGCATCTATTACCTGTTTTATTTACTGTTTCATAACATGCTTTTATGTTATTTGATTGTGCGAATGTATGTTGATATGTTGATATGGATAACATGAGACTACTATTAATGACATTATTGCTTGTTGAACTAACGGTGTGGTACAAGGATGGAGGACTGGATTATTGTTTATATGGGCATTCCAAGCTCACTGCAACATTTCGTGTTGCAGGTTAAAGTTGACGTTAGCATGGATGGACTTGGACTCGGACTGCTGTGTTGAAACATCCTAGAAGTTTAGTTTTATACGTTTTGTTGCTGAGAAAGTTTATTAGTTCTTGTATTGGTTTTGGTTGTAGGCTCTTCTGAAGTAATTAGAATAGCTGAAATGTATCTTGGATATTTTTATTTAGACTTTTGCTTTCGCACTCTGATTGATTAATAGAAGTAATGGCTACTTTTATTATGGGTTGTTGTTGTAAGCCGCATTCTAAGGTTGGGAACCCGAAGGTCGCACCTCGTGATCCGTGCCACCCATATAGGGATTCAAGCATCGGGATCCGGGGTGTGACAAATGATGATAATGATATGTGAACCTAATGACAATGATAACATGTACAGCAATAATGTTCTCTCATCCAGTTCTCACTTTGGCTTGTATCATAAGGATATCAATGGTCATATTTTCATTCTACAATGTCTAATTCGATATGATAATTATATCCAGTGTATCATACAAAAGATAACTATAATAATATCAACAATCAGATGATAATGCAGTATGTATGATGTTCAGCATTCGAATAATTCAAGTCTCACACTAGACCAATCAATTACTTGAGCAAGATATCTGAGCGTACCATCCCTCCCATACAAGGCCAAGCTCAAGCAAGATATTCTAGGTGCGCATCATAGTTATAAGGGGCATCGACCTAGAGGGCACAATTCTGTCACATCCCAAACCAATTGAGATCCTTAGGATACCCAAAAGTTTAGTAAAAAATTCTCGCCAAAAACACAATGGGAGTGGAAAGCAATAATCGAAACATAAGCGGAAGTAAAATCAATAGGTCTATTAAATAGTTAAGTAAGATACACAATTCTTGTCACGCTCCAAATCAGAGATATAGGATCTCAAGGATTCCAAGGGAATAACCTTCGGATCCACCACATGGACATGAATAACCAACCACAATACTTAACCGACATCTTCGTTAATCAGAGTCTAAAATAAAACATAATCAGCGGAAGTCACAAATTAAAATTAACTATAGCTCAACATACGTCTGTTAAGCTAACAACCCCAAAGTAAATAAAATATAATCTGTTACAAGTTCACGCCCACTCAGGGTCAAAACAAATCTCATAAAAACCAAAATAAAATGTCAAGTATCTAAATCGAAAGAAATATCCTCTCCAGGACAGCCAGTCAGACGAACTGATTACCTGTTTCATTTTAAGGGTCAGCCGAAGCTTAGTAGATAAACCAACGAAATTACAATAATTATCTTCATGCATACATAACAACATAGTTAATTCATGCAAATGCAATCATCAAGTAATACCACAGTCAAATGTATTAGCATGCTCATTGTCATACTAAATCTCACATATTTAATAGATATATTACATTCAACATGGCAATCTCATTTCACTTTGAAAACCTTACAAGCGATCAAATCATATCATACCAATTGTTCACATGGTCCCACCATGATAAATCAAAGGGTACACATGATCCCATCATGCATTCCAGCCCAATCCTCATAGTCCCACTATGCCAAAATATAACCCACATGATCTCATCATGTCTTACACATAATCTACATAGTCCCACTATGTATCACATCAAACATTCACATGGTCACACCATGTAACAAAACACACAAGTATCACATAACAAACACATAGTCCCACTGTGTTCACAAACAACCACATGATCCCACCATGCTATGACCAATAACCACATGGTCCCACCATGCTACGACCAGTAACCATATGGACCCTCCATTCCAAACAAATATAGCCCAAACACAAGCACCACACAAGTACAAACAATCAACATGTAGAAACTCACATACATTCACTTCCACCAAACATGTGCAATGCAATGCAAATGGTATGATGCAATTATGAAATGAGGATGATGTGCAACGCAATGCGGGGGTAATTGAGCCTAGCCCAATCACATGCTCAATCAATCTCACGACCATTCAACCCATTCTTTAAGGGACTTGCACCTACGGTAGAATGCCACCATTCCTATTCTTTAAGGGACTTGCACCCATGGTAGGATACACTAGTAGACCAACCATTCCTTTAGGGACCTTCGCCCACGGTGGAAATACACCTGTACCATTCCTTTATGGACTTTCGCCTACGGTGGAAACACACTTGTACCATTCCTTTAGGGACTTTTGCCGACGGTAGAAACATACCTGTACACAGTACGTTTCCTTTAAGGAATTTCACCAACGGTGGAAATATACCTGTACCTTTCCTTTAAGGACTTTCACCCACGGTGGAAATACACATGCACACAGTACCTTTCCTTTAAGGACTTTCATTCACGGTGAAAATACACCTGTACACGAACATAATCCAAACCATACAATCCATACAACACAAAGAATCATTCATAAATTGTGGATACTCCCAGTACCATCATACATCATACAAATCATCATTAGAACCAAGCACAAGTCAAAACATTGAATGCTACAAGCACCACTCCAACCACTCAATTTCCTATGCAGACATTTCTAACCATCCCAATCCTACCTTGTAGTCCAATATCTATATCCAACTCATTAAAGTCAATCTAAATTTAAGATCCATGTTAGGTTTGAATTAATGATCCAGGCCTAATTAATCTCCAGGCCCAATTCCAATTAATTTGTATTTAATTACATAAGTTAGCCAATTACTTTTCATAATTATTAATTGGTCTAGTTCAACAACAAGCTTTACATATAATCCCAGTTACGAAATTAGTAGATTAATTAGAATTAATTTATTAACCACCTAGCTGGGTCCGGGTCATTACAGTTCTAGTCTTATTACAACAGATTGAATGAAATCTACAACTAATTCTAATACAAAAGCTCTATCTATTGTTCTTTGATTCTAATCCCTTCCCATGCTCTCCTTTCGTAGTCTAAACTTTAGTCCTGAAAAATATAAATCAACAAACATAAGCTGGAAAGCCTGAATGAGTGGTCCATCAAAGCAAGGTATTTACTCATATCCCAAAGCTATGGAATAGAAACAATATAATAGATAATATCAGTATATTCTGTGAAATATATAACAATTAATGTGGAAAGTGAATAGCTATCATACAATAAGTATTCTCTCCCAACCTTGCCATGGTATAAGGAATAATGGTAATATCAATGGTCTTACTTCTATATGCAAATCAGATCAAGTGTTTCATACACAAGATGCTCATGTTGATGAATCGTCGGTATGCCGACGAGCCAATGATAACCTTTTCGGTAGACCCATCAGTATACCGATGGAACCACCGACCAAAGCCTGTGGAATCCATAGGTGGATTGTTGGTTCGCCAACCAACCCACCGACAACCGATGTTTATGTAGTATTGTGTAGAGACCTTGTGTGGTATTGTTGGACTATGAATTCATTAATCAATGCTTGGTTATACAAGCATCTAAAAACTCTTTATTATGAGATTGATGTCATCATTCTTACTTGGTTGAGATTAACTATGTTAGAATGCAACCTTATGATGTTATGTTAATCAT
>JAUPMG010179898.1:0-10414 GCA_031762675.1 Pachysandra terminalis
ACCAAAATATATTAAAACAAATATATGTAGATATATTTATATATATATATATATATATATATTTATATATATATATATATATACATGAAACGAAGTTAATTTGTTCCTTTTTTTTTTCTTCTTCTTATTATTTTTTAATTTTCTATATTGAAATACTTAAGACTTTATTTGGCTTTTAATATTTTAGTTTGGTGATTTCTTTCTGAATAGAATTTATTGTAGTTTTAGTATAGTAAACAGGGTTAATTTTGTCATAGTGAATTACAAATTTGGTTTTCTGGTTTGATTTAGGGTTTAGTGAACATAAGTTGGTTGGTTTTCGGTCTCAAATCCGGTTCTGTTTCAGTTTTCATTCAGCTTACTATAATTCGGTCTGATCTTAGTAAGACCGAATTATAGCACCCACAATTAGTAAGAAAATGAATGAAATAAAAGTGAAGTAAGATATTTAGAATGGAATGAGAGATGTAGAGATATTCTTTTTTGAAAAAAAAGAAGAAGAAATTGCATTACAACAGTGGCCAAATCTAAACCAAATCGAATTAAATTACACTAAATCGAAAACGGCACCAAACCGAACTATAATGGATAAAACCGAAATCGAACCAAACCGAAATAGAAACCAAAGAATTTGGTTTTTATGTTCTGTTTGACAAAATTAATACTATTTTTTTTTATACAAAACACACACATATATCTCTATATTATATATAATATACTTCGACTTTTTCAATTCGATTTGGTCTAAGTCTTAACCGAAAATCAAACCAAACTAATTCGTTTTTTTTTTTTGTTTTATAAACCATAACCAAATCAAAATGATCAAAAAAAATAAATAAATAATAATTTTGCGTGAATACGCACCAACACATTCATGTTCTGAAAGGTGTGTCGAAACCTGGATGCGTTGATATGCATCCCTCTACGACAGTAGACGCGTGACGTACGTGAATACGCGTTACAACATCTATTGCACAACGCAGACCTCACTCCATACCAATACAAGACCACAAGCCACATGTATTATTTTAGTCCAAATATTTCTTAATCTATGGACCAAACACATCACTCTTACCACAAAATCCAATAATTTGTTCTTGAAACAGTTTTGTTGGCAACCTCTTGTGTTTTACTCAAAACATTCTAGAGAGAGAATCTCTTTAGTTGTTCCAAACCAAACATAAAGAGAAAAGAGACGTTCTAACAAACCAAAAAAGAATAGAAAAAAAAACAAGAAAGAAGTGATCGTGAACGGTTGAAGAAAAAACAACAACATGGATGCCGACGCGACATGCTCGAGCCCATGTCTCCGGACCTACTTCTCTAACAAACTTTAAGAGTCGACCCATCAATTAAACGGAGCTGACCCACCTAATCAATGTAGGATGGCTTTTTCTGTACACCACACACCCTTGACTTGTCGTGTCGTGGCCACCAGACCCATTCTATAGGGGTCTCAGAGAGAGAAATTGTCTTGGGGTTGTCTCGCGTGAAGTGAAGTGAAGTGGTCCCATTCAAAAACCATAGACCTTTTTGGACATGAATAGATTAAACATATGTGAACTCTAATGATACGTAGCTTTTGAGTTGTTTCAGTCACAAATCATGATGGGCTTTCGTTATTAGTAGGTCAGGATGAGAGCATTTGTTTGGAACGAAAATGTTCGAATATTAGCTGGAGTATGTGTGTATGCACGATGATGTGAAGAACAACTAGATGTGTGGTAAGCATATGCGCATGCTCTAGCCAATATTTCTCACATTTCGCTCCAGACAAAATGCTCTCGGTCACGACCATACCCTTTAGGGGGATAGGAGTGTGTCTATGTGTTCGTCAACAATAAGATCATATAATGACGGAACTAGTAACTAGTTATTTCGGTTAAGGTAGAAGCCAATTTAGAGTTGTTTTGTCTCTCAGGGTTTTAGATCGTAGCCGGTTTTGTTGTGCTACTATGGTATCATGTGATTGGTACCGTTGAAAATATAGTATCGAAATATCATAGACGATTTCAACTCGTCAAGTGTGGGTCTCGCTTGTAATTGTGTACTAGTAGATGCCATGTTGTTGGCAATAAAAACCGCCGATAGTAGGTCGTGTGGTTCTGGTCGAATTGGGTATCTCTTTTGGTCGTGAGGTCGATGGGGGTGCGGGCGTGCCATAACTTTTGTAAGCTCACCTGCAAGATATGTTATGTGAGTCAAAATGACAGCAAAGGAATGCTACCTATCATAGATACCATCCAAGAGGAAGCAATCGAGAGTAACACTGCGTCGGCCGGAATTCTGGGCCAGACAATCCCAACCACTGAGGGAGGATCATCATCCACTCCATTTAATAATAGTACTCTGATGATTCTACAAGCCCTAAGCCATGTTTTGATAAAAATGGAATCCTTGATTAGACGTGAAAATAATTCGGCCAAAGAAGATGAAAACTCGGCCAGAATGAATATTAGTGAGAATAGAATATTCAACCCCATTGAACAACTACAAACTACATTGAATGTTCCACCAACCAGGCTCAATCCTCCAAGGCCGGTTAGACCAGTAAACGACCGGAATTAGCCACTCGGCCATAACGGTCAAGTACGGACCAACCAAGGAATGTCGAATATTGAAACACAGGCACCCGGACCGGTCAAAGAAATGGAAAGGGAACAGGTGTACCACTGGGTTCAGAAAGCAGTAAGTAGCCTTTGATAATGATGGAATCATTGATTAGACGGGAAAATAATTCGGCCAGAAGGAATGTTAGTGGGAAGTGACTATTTGTGAAAATATGGCCTAAACACATGTGCTATGTAATAGAGCAAATATATGAGAGTATGGTAATACGGTGAGTGGTGCAATATCCTATCAACTCAAGCAGTGATGAGATAATAAGAATTTGATCAAAAAGATTTAGTAGATTGAGACTATAAAGATTCAATTGAAGAAATTTAGATAATAGTTTGAATTTATTTCTTAATTAGAGATTAAGATTAGCTAATTTCTATATTTACCTTTATGTCTTTGTTCTATTTAAATCCGAATGATTTTGTAATCATTTCGAATTATCAATAAAATCAGTTTTTTTTTTCACTATGCACGTAAGAATTACTTAATTACATATCATATTATTAGATTAAAATTTTAATCGATAACACTAAAAATAAATATAAAAATTAAATAAAAATTTATAGAAATAGATATGATTGGAAATATTTGTTGAGATCTATCTAACGGATCTAATTCTAATACAAACCGTTAAATCGTTTGAAAGATATTAACTCTTTGAAAATATTTATATTAATAAATTCTTATTTCCTTAAATAATAAGAAAGTTTACTGTTCTTTCAGTACTTCAATTGACTTAAGAGGACAAGGTGGTTGCTCACTAGAAGAATTTCTAACAATTAAAAAGGTATTTGTGGAACTGAAAGATGGATACTTGAGACCTGTTTGACTGTCATTTTGAAAATGCATTCGAGTAGCTGAAATGAGTTCTCAGAGATAAGTGGTTGTTTGGTTAGTGAAAGCAGAATGAGTTCTCCCAGAAGGAGAATGAGAAATTACAATTGTTCTGTAGAGATTGATGCTACCGAGACAATCGAGAAGAACTGATTATCCAACCACTCCATTATGTTTCGCTCTAGCGATAAGGAAAGTTATCATATTGCTTTCCGAATTATGTATATCTGTGTCTTATGATGGAAAACTGCAAGCTTTTATGAGTAAGGTGGAAAACTGTAGCACATGGAACAATTTTTTGGTTGTCCTCTCTTCTTAACTGAATATTGATCTTTCACATTATTAATCTTTTAATGAACATGGTGGTGTTTGTGTTTATATTAGAGCTCAACGTTCATTAATGATACAATGGTGGTTAGGGTTCGTTAAAAGGGTTCGAATAAACACTATCTAAGTTGTCTTAATGTTATGTATTTTTGTTTCATGTTTTATGTTTTATAGGGGTACCTTAGGATTTATAATCTTTTCACCAAATCAGTTTTAAGCATCATATATTGCTTAGAGAGGTTAAATGGGCAACACAGGCATGAAATAATATATGGTTCAAATGGTGCACATATGAATCTTATGGCGGGACCCCGGCTCTCCCATAAAATCTGTAACAAGTTGAGTTCAAGTTGAATAAGGGCGTGCGGCATGATAATCGATTCATCTCGGCGTGCCTTTTGCGAGATACTATGACGTATTCAAATTTTGCAAAAAAAAAAATACTGATTTTCTTGTTGGTGATCCTTACCAAAAAATAAAAAATAAAACTTTATTTCAAATAAAATTATATATATAATAAGATCATTTGACAATTAAGAAGCGACCAAAAAAAATAATTAAATAAAGATCTATTGCCGTCGGATTTATGCGGGACCCCGAGATCCCGCCGTAAGGTTCATATGTATTTAGCTTCTACGACATAATTATTGTGTTGGTTTAAATTATTGATGTCTGATCATAATATATCCACCACCCGGAATCTTTGTTTCTGCATGGATTTTTAGTGGAGAGAGAGAGGTCAGGTTGGATAAGGGAATCACGATGAGGTGTGTTTTACTAGAGGCATATTACAAACAAAGATGGAACCACCCCCACCCAACCTTGGCTTCTGTTTCTGTTGGCTCCTTCTCTACTCAAACGGTCATGTGACCCTGCGTCCTTCCAACTGTGCCACCCAGTCTTGTCAAAAGATGTTTCCACTTTTTTGCTTTTTCCACTATCCTTGTTATAGTTTTCTAAGTTTTTAAAAAAATATTTGGCCAAACGTTTTTTTATAGTATAACATGCATTAATTTTCAATTAAATCATATTCAAAATAATATTAATAATTATATCTGATCAAGAAAATAAATAGTATATAATATAATTCTATAAAACAATAATAAATAAAAAAAACTAATTTATGGGTTGTGGGGTGTTGTCAGTATCTTTGATACTGATGTATTATCCTATCGAATTATATCTTTAATGTTTGGGTTGATGACGATCGGTATTACAAGATTCAACGATTCTTGACCTTCTGATAAGTTGCATTGTTTATAAGATTCTAAGAAATTTATGGTGTATCACTCGACAATGAAAGAATAAATAATTATTAGTAACTCAAAGCATAACAACCAAATGAGAAGAGAAAAAGAAAACTCAGCAATTCTTAATTGATTGGTGTGTGTAAATGGGTAAGGAGAACCTCTTTCTTTTAGTTTTTGATGAAATGGGGTTTGTTCATCAAATTCACAAGAACTAAGAAGTTGACTTAGATATAGATTTCGCACGTGCACGGTGTGTATGCCAAGTAACAAAGATTGTAATGGTCAACACGGCATGCAATGGGTGATCTCTCCACATGGTCGGAAAGCATGTCGACATGCAATGCGATACGTCGGAGAAGGCGGCTGTGGTGACGCTTCGACGGCCGAGGCCGGCGTTGTCCCTTGTTTACATATGTTAAAAAAAAAAACCCTTGTTTGCTTCGCCTGTTTCTCTGTCAAATTGACTCGGATTTCCATACTGTAATTTTAAAAGTTTTGTTCGATTTTAGTTTTGAAATTACAAAATCGAACTAGATGAAGATCAGTTTGGTTTTGGATTGAAGTATCGGTTAAACCAAAGCAAATCAAAACCTGAATTTTAGTATATATAGTCTTAAACCAAACCGAATCTATTTAAACCCAATTAATTTTTAAAAAAATATTGTATTAACTTGACACAAACCAAATTGAAACTGCAATTTTGGTTGGGCTGGTTTAGGAGTAGGGATTTTCATTTCCATTCAGTTTGGTTTTCGGGTTGAAAAATTTGGTCCAATTTGGTTTTGGGTTAAGCCTTATCAACCTCAGCTTGGTCTTGGATTTATGTCAGCTCGAACCAAACCGAAACAAGTTGCACCTCTACTACCAACTACGGAAACTGCTCATCTATTCGATTAGGAGCTTAAAATGCTGATCTCTCTGATTCAGAATTTCAGTTCGGATAACCGAGCCTGACATCTCAATGGTTTTTAATGTTTTAACAACCGGACTGAATCGGCTGATCAAATATCCAACCAGACTTCTCAACGGTATGGTCTATGGTCTAAGGTCTAAAATAATTCTTTTAAACTAATAGTCAAATAAAAAGTTGGTAGATCCATAATTAATGGGTACTTAGGCTGGTGTAACCCAAAACCAAACCAGGGTCATTAAACCAAAAACCAAACCGAATTGAATTAGGAACTGACATGAACCCGGTCCTTTATGTAGAAAGGGATTTAACTACCTAATAGGGCCTTGGGCATACTTTGGGCTTGAAAGTATGTTCTGATAGACAAAGGGGTCGGACTTGGAATTCGCATTTTTTTCACTTACTGAAAAAGGTAAATTCCACAAACCCCCTTGAAGTTTGGTATAATGCCCATATACTTTCCTTATCTGTCTCAAAAGAACAAATACACATCTTCTATTATTTCCATTTGGACATAAACCTTCCCTACACTAACAGAACTTAACGAAAATCATCAATTTTTACATGTTTTAAAACTATTTTATCCTTATATTTAAACCTACCACACCACCACCCGCACCACTATCACCCCACCACCACCACCTCTATCACCACCACCACGACCAATACCACTAGCACCATTGGTGGGGGGTGGAGTGGTAGGTTTAAATACAAGGGCAAATTCATGGTTTCAAGGATCGGGATTTGCCAGGACCGGTTCGATCTCAAGCCACGATACAAACTATTGTATCAAGTGGCTTTGGCTTGGACCGATCGAACCAATACCGATACGGATTGGCCGATCTGATCCAACCAATCCAATATATTTTTTTTTCAATTGGTATTGGATCAGACCGATTCGAGCGATACTGATACGGATCGGCCAATTCGGACCGATATCGATCCAAAATTTCTTCTTCTTTTTTTTTTTTTTGGAAGGACAATCCAAAACTTGGATCGGACCAGAATCAGTGATCCGGATCGGGATTGGCCTAGACTGGTCTGATCCAAGATCCAGAGAATAAAAACCTTGGGCAAAATAGTCTAAAACATGTAAAAATTGATAATTTCTGTTAAGCTCTGTTAGTGTAGGAGAGGTCTATGTTCGAATGAAAATAGTAGAGACGATGTATTTGTTATTTTGAGAAGGATAGGAGAGATATATTGGTATTATACCAAACCTCAAGGGAGGTTTATGAACTTTACCTTAAATAAAATAAAGCATGGAGCTAACTAGGTGTGCAACTCGGTTCGGTTTGCGTCAGGTTGACCTCAACTTAACCTTAAACCGACCTCCCTGTGGTCAACCCAAACCCAACCCGATTTGAAATCCGAATTATGAAATCCAAACACTAAATCGATTTTATTTTATAAACCCTAAACCCAATCCCACTCAACCTGCAATTCCAAGTTGGTTTAAGTCGGGTTAATTCGAGTTGATAAGCACTATCATAGCTTTAGTTATATATTTGAAAACCAACTTTGAACAATGTGCAAAAATTTATAACAAGGGACTTACATAGAAATAACAAAAGTTTAGAGGGGCTTTTATAAACCCCTACATTCTAAAATTTCTATACTTCTAATATATATATTAACCAGGTTAATTCGGTTTGGGTCGGGTTACTCGAATCCTTAACCCAAAACCGAACCACATTAATTCGGGTTGGCTTTTTTCAACCAAAAACCGATCCAAGGTGATATAAAACCCAACCCAAACCGACCTTGACTCGGATTGGGTTGGTTTGAGTTCGTGTTAGCCCGACCCACGTTGCACCCCTAGAGCCAACCCAAGACCAGGGGATGAGCTCCGGCTCAACTGTTTAGAGCTTGGATTGAGTCTTGACTAGACTTACATAGGCTTCACACAAGCTTTGCCCATGAATATATACTTGTACCTGCAAAACACTTTTCATTTGCAAACATCTAGGTCCACCTCAGGAGATCTTACACCCAAATCTAGAATCCGAAGCCTGGCCCATATATTTCTCATGCCCAGAAGCCATTAGTGCTGGACCCAAAGTCAGAAGATCTAAATTGGGGTAAAATACATCTAAGGCCGGGCCCAACTTGGTTGGGTCTTGCGAAAGCACATCTCATTTAAATTTTCAATAGGGATGACTTTTGGGCTTTTGGCCTGTAACAGCAAAATGCCTAAAACTAGGGGGTGTTCAAATGGGCCGCCGGACCAGCATGCCGGCATGATTTGGTTTGTGTCTACGCAAGGCATGGCACGGCACGATAGGCTTTATAGTGCTATGCCGAGCTTGGGTTCATGGCCCACAGCACAGTACGGCCTGGGCGCTTGAATTTTGGCCATATTAAAGGTTAAAGCATGAACCTGACCCAGCACGATCATAATTAAACCTCGTGCCGTACCGGGCTTGGGGGCCCAAAGTTTTGCATGGCACATCCCGATAAATAATCGGCCAGGTCAGGCCGGGCACACATGGCCTCTTTGTACAGCCTTACCTAAAACCAACTAGTTAAGATAGGCATGTGGAGCTTTTAGACTTGCTATTAAATTAACTTCAAGACTCGTAGTTCAAAACTTTATGGTAATTCCCATGAGAAGTTCACTAATACATGATAACCAATTCTTCTATGCTCAGCTGGAGCATCTAAGTGTTAAGAAAGAAAGATAAAATGATGAAGAAGAAATCAAGCACACAACGACATAGATTTATGTGGTTTGGCAAATGTGTCTACGTCCACGGATGCACATCCAGTTCTACTATTTTTCAAAATTCAAAATAACATGTTACAAAAAGTAATTACGGAAGTAAGAATAAATACCAAATTAGGACTAAACATAATAGAAATAAAATTACTATTATACTCCTAGTCTCTCAAAAAATTATAGTAGATGGATCATCAATACTTCCCGCGTGCCTTAGTAGCATCAGTCTCTACATAACAACACTAAGCTTCTCTAAATTTTGAGAACTAATCAACTTCAAGTCCTTGGGAAGAAAAAACAGAATGGTGAGCGTAATGAAGATGGCTTTTAAGCGGATATCTAATCAATCCACTCTTTTAGATGGCCCCAAGATAACAATTTCCCCTGCTTTTGAAGTAATTTTAGTTTTCTCCTTACAAATTTGAAGAAAGTGATAGAAAGGGATGCATTACTTCCCTTTTGGTGAGACGCTGTAAGAACAACCTCCATCAATGTTTGCTAAGCATACAAAAACAACAACAATTTGGTGTTGGTAACACAAATCATCTTCTGATACCCTTCATGAGATGCTTTTAAGACACTCAATTTTGACCATTCAACTCAAATCCTCATCAAATGGATACTGAGAAAGAGTAAAATCGACCCTTCGAAAGACCTATGATACATATAAGATCAAAATATTTGATTTCTATCACAAGGGAACATTTGACCAAACATGTTAATGATGGGATTTTTTTTTTTTTTTTTATTAATTAGTTTTTCACTTAAATAGAAACTCATATTTGATTTAAACCAACCCGAAACTCTCTTGTTAGGTTGGAATGTTTGAAATATTGTACCTTTCTATGAAGAATGGTTTTGGTTTGTAAAGAGGGGGATCCTATTGTTATGTGGAGATCGATATTACTGAGGCATTCAGGAAGTATTGATGAACCAATTTCGACTTCTACGATTGAACTTGCTGGGTTGTTTGTTAGCCCTAAGCACAGGGTATTTATCATACTTTCCGTCATTTGTTTTTGAAACTTTTCTTAAACTTTTAAACATAATAGAATCTGATGTGAATCCGTAGACATAGACAATTTGGCCAAACCATCTCTATGGTTGTTTCTTGTGCGTTTGACTTGTTCACACACATCATCTCTCAAACCCCATGTCTCCCTTTGAAGTCCTCACACTTGTTGGCAATCTCCCTTAGCTTTGTTTTTTCCCCATGAGATATCAAGGAAACTATAAAGCAGCTAGTCCATCAAAAAAAGCAAGAAAGGTACCTTTTCTTGATTTATGCGTGCCATCCTTGCACATAGGCCATGCTAATCTTCTCAGATCGTTCGGCCATGCTAATTTTCTCTGTATCGTTCCAATTTTATCAGATTTCTAATCTTCTCTGTATCGTTCCAATTTTATCAAATGTCTCTGAAGAGAGAGCAATCAAGGTACCCTATTGCACTTTTTCTTCTTCTTTTCATTCGACACATTACAGCATTGTGAACTTAAGTGAGACAAGTACAAAACACCAAGCATTGCATATAAAATGAAGCATCAAAATTCAATATTGTCTCAGAATTTCCTACAAATAAAATCAACTGCAAAGAATTCCCTAAAACCTAAAACCCTAGCCTCAAACCTTCCACTTTCTACCATGTTCTCAGTTTTCTCTCTTTCCCTTTTTCATCTTTACTAGCTAAAATATCATTATCTATTGCTCCTATCCCTTTCACCCCATCTATGTACATTAACAAACAAATAAACAAA
>JAUPMG010179919.1:0-10413 GCA_031762675.1 Pachysandra terminalis
CTAAGATTATACCTTATATATTCCTGAGTTTATGTACTTTTGGGCTCAGTGGAGCTCATGCTTTTTAGCAACCATTACTTCAGGTTCATTAGCCGTTGCGGCTATAGAGGAGCTGTGGTCTAGGCGAACTCCTCAGTTCGTAGAGCTGGGGCGACGAAAGGCCGATTGGGTAGCACTCTGATGACTGTATAGTTTAGTCTAGTGTTAGACTTTCTCATTGTTTAGATTTCGTTTGGATTTAAACATTGTAATAATAGTTAGTTATATCTTACTAGAACAATTGTTGAACTTCCGCCATATTTTACCATGTTAATCCACCTCCATAATGATATGGGGTGAAGGTTGCTTCTGGATCCGGAAAATATTAAATTTCCAGGCCAGGTCGTGACAGTCTCCCTGTCTTAGTCCTTTGTGCCCTCTGAAGAACCCATGTAGGGATCCATTGATAGATAGGGAGTAAGATGTAGTGCTAATGAGCTCCTTTATCCACTCCATAAATTTAATAGGGAATTTCCAAGCTTCTAACATACAGTCAATTGCTTCCCATCTTGCATTATCATAAGCTTTACACAGATCAAGCTTGAATGCCATCCTGGGCTTGCCCGTATTGAGGTGGTAATCATTTACAAGCTCATGTGTAATTTGAATATTATCAGTAATACTTCTACCAGGGATGAAAGCATTCTGGTGTTCCCCAATCAGTTCTCCCAGTAAAAGCTTCAGCCTGTTAGCTAACAACTTCACAATGGATTTATATATGGTATTTACACATGAAATTGGTCTGTAATCAGCCACCACTGATGGATTAGGCCCCTTAGGGACAAGAGTGAGGCTAGTATGGTTGACTTGCTTTAAAAGCTTAGCTGATCTGAAGAACTCCCTTATGGCCTGGCAGAAATCAGATCATGTGATATCCAAAGTAGATTTGAAGAATTTTGGGGTATAACCATCAGGACCAGGTGCCTTGTCATCCTTAAGACTGAATAAGCACACCTTAAAATCATTGTTAGAAATGTCTCTTATCAGGTCAGCAGCTTGATCATCAGATACCTGTTTATTGAGGATAGGCTGTTCCATATGTTGCCTCCAGGGGGGGTGGGCAGTGCTAATGCAGTCTTTGTAGAAGCTTATGAACTGATCAACAATCTTATTTTGTTCCAAAATATCCATACCAGTGGGGTCTCTAATGGACAAGATTCTGTTTCTAGATCTATGACTGAGCAGGGATTTATAAAAAAATTTCGAATTGCTATCCCCCTCTTTAAGCCATAGAACTCTAGATGTTTGTCTCAGTTGTGACTCATTAGCTCTGAGGAGAGCACAATACAAGGAGAACTTGTTGGCTTCTAGATTATATAGGTGATTAGCCTGCCCACTCATCAGATCAGCTTGAAGTCTAGAAAGGTCCTCCTTGGTTGAAGCAACTCTGGTTTGCAGATCAGAGAATTCTGAATTACTCCAGGATTTTAATTTATTCTTGAGAAGCTTCAGTTTAGAGACAAGAACAAACATTGGAGTTCCTGATATAGGCTCATCCCAAGCCTCTTCAACAATACTAATGAATTCAGGGTGCTCAGTCCAGTTGTTAAAAAATTTGAAGGGAGCCTTCCTCTTAGAAATTTCAGGGAAAATCCTTATCAGCATTGGGGAGTGGTCTAAAATACCTGAGGGAAGAAATTCTGCTTCAGAATCCATATACTGATGGAGCCAAGCATGGTTTATCAGCACTCTATCCAATGTGCACAGGGTTCTAGCCGCTGTATGGCTTCTGTCATTCCAGGAAAATTGAGAACCTTTATACTTGGGTTCTAGGAGTTCTAAAGAGTTGATATAGTCATTAAACTCTTTAGTGGCTTGTCTGTTGATATCCCTTCCTCCTAGCTTCTCACTACAAAATCTCATCACATTGAAGTCCCCAGCAAGTATCCAAGGGGAATTAGTCTTCAGGTTGTTCAGATCCCTCCAAAGGGATTTTCTCTCAATGGGATCATTAGATCCATAAATAAAACTAATAACAGCATAAGAATCACTTTCTTTCAAATATAGGGAACCATGCACAACTTGATTAGAAGAAAATATGGGAGAGAAGCTAACCACATTTTCATTCCAATATACCCATAGCCTGCCTCTGTCAGAAGCTGAGTAATTAAGGTAAGAGGACCATCCAGGGGCTATATGATTAATAATACTAGTGGATTTGTTGGCTCTCACCTTAGTTTCAACAAGTGCAAAAATACCAGGGTAATGAGAGGCTAACAATCCTCTAACCTCGTTATGTTTAATAGGATCAATGAGACCCCTAGTGTTCCAACATAACAGGCTGACCATTAAAACAAATGAGTGAAGAGGGTTCAACTCCATCCAAAGTAGTAACCTGCTCCTTTACAGCATTGTGGGGAACAATATTGTCCAATATATCTGCCTCCTCTACATCTATGTGAATGCTGAATTTGTTATTAGATGTATTAAATTGTTGAGTAGATTGAATATTAGGTGTTATAGTGGCCTCCACTGCACTATCTAGACTTGGCATGACTTGATTTTCAGAATTGCATGGATGAAGAGTGTTGTGACTGGATTCCTTTGCTTTTCGATCAACAATTGATTCAACGGGAAACTCAAGGATGCATTGTGCAGTACTGATCCTGTTGTGGGGTGAGGTGTCATCTGTAGGTGCTGGTGGGGGGGTAGCTGTACTTCTTCCATGATGCAGTCTAGGTTCACAACCTTTCTAGTGGGTATCCACTTCTTGGGTACCTTAGCAAGGACAGGACAATCCTTTGTCCCATGGCCAAAACACTTGCATTGGGTACACTTCTGGGGTTTCCACAGATATTCTACTTCAATATCAATGATATCCTCAATCAAATTGTTACCTGAGACATTTAGTGAGAAGTTGTTTGGGAGTTCAGATTCTGTGGTGATTTCAATACAAACTTTGGCGTAGTGCATCTGAGATCTGTTCTTGGTAGGTGTATCAACATTGAGGGGAACACCAACGGCACTTGCTACATAGCTGAGACCTTCTGAGGTCCAAAGCTCTGGTGGAACATTGAAAATTTTAATCCATACTGGAATTGTGTTGAGGCTCTCTTTAAGTAATGGCATCTTAGGCCTCCACTCTCTCAGTATAAGATGTTTTCCAGCAAGATGCCAAGGGCCAGAAGCAAGAACCTTATCCCTTATATCCCTACTTGAAAACCGAAAGAAATAAAACCCATTGTTGTTAGCTGTTACTACAACAGTACTGAGTTTGCCCCACAGTCTCTAGGCAAAATCATTTACCACACTCACTGGTCATCTCTTTTCAAGGAAATTCCCCACCAAAGTACCTTGCCACAAAGCTATACCAGCATCAATAACCTCTTGAAAGGGGCATACCATCACCCTTGCATCCTTAATGGTACGGGGAAAATAAGACAATTTAGTGTGAGACGGAGGAGCATAATTATTGAACAGAGATGACCATGCCCGAGGGGCATGGTGGGTAGGATGTGCTGGAAGGGAAGAGCAAAGAGAAGCCAAGCTGGTTGAACCAAGAGGAGACCTGAGGTGCAGCTCAAGGGACTCAGAAACAGGCAGCTGGACCTTAGGAGGTGACTTACCAAAGGATAAAGCCTTAGCAGGGGAACATGGTGGGGGCACAGCAGGTGATGGGAGGAGGGGCAACCCCAAAGCAGCCCCCATACTATCTAAACCAGGTAAAACCCCAGGGATGTTATGACTGTCAAACACAGGGCCAGGAGCAGGGGTTGATAGGCTTGCAGTCTGTCCAAAGCCAAGGCCTACAGCAGGGGATAGCATGGGTCGAGACAGGTTTGGGGTGGGAGAAGAGATAGGTAATGAAATGCAACCTTTTCCCACTCCAGCAGCTGGAGCAGCCAAATGAAGAAAAGAGGTGGGACATGTCAGAATACCTGGTTGTAAGCCCTGAGGAACTATACCAGCTGTAGAGGCAGCTTCAGGAAAGTTGCAGGAAGCGGGGACAAAGTTGAGAGGTTTTGAAATGTTATGGTTAAAACCCACAAGACCCGACCCGACTCCAACAACCCGGGAGGGAGGAGAGGAAGAGCCAGGCGGAGCCAAACTCCCCGGAGCACCAGGCGAGCTCTGCAGGGGATGAGAAGAAGACTGGGAAGGCGATGAGGGGACAGTCATGAGGAGAGTATGGGGGGTGGGGGGAGAGGAATAGGGCGGATCCTCACTCGAAGGAGGAGAAGGAGAGGTAGGAGGAACAAAGGAGGAAATATGCTGAGCAGGAGCATCCACAGAGGGAGAAAAATGTGGGAAGGAAGAAGGACTAGGAGGAGCAAGAACAGGGTGGATAATTGAGGAAGAAGAAGTAGTAACAGAAAGTGTTAAAACTTAACTAGGATGCACTTTAATAGATAAGATAAGATAATTTAACTACAAACTAGGATTTAATATCAAGGGCTAGGAGTTCGTAGGAACACTTAGATTAATCTAAATGTTAAGATTAAAAGATAAAAGAACCTAATTTAATTAGGATTAAGATAGGATAAGATTAATCATCAACTCACACTAGAACTAGAACACCTCTCATCTAAAGGTTGTAAATTAGCTAATCTAATCTAAGGGCTAGGAATAGAAACACAATCCTAAACTAACTTTACCTCTAGAACAACTAGGAGACAAGATTAAACACTATATATACATGGTCTTGGTCGTCCAAATCATTAAAATTACATCCAAGTAGATTGCTGGAGCTAAGGAGGTGAGGAAGAACAGTTCAGACTTTAACTGGGTTGAAGAAGGAGAAGATCCGATGAGCTAGAGCACTGGAAGTAATTTCGATTACTCTTTGTTTTGGATTTGGATTTAGGTGAGATGCCATATTCAGTGAATATCACATAGCACATTGAATTCAAACTCAAGAACAAATTGTTTTTATAAAAACTTAAGCTTTTCAATGCATGATCATCCTAGCCAAGGTAAGTTGTAGTTTTGATTGATATTTTGACCTAGATAGGTTCGAATTTTGAATTAAATATGAGTATCAGTTGATCAATGTTTTCTGAAAATGACTTAACATATAAACATTATGCTGATTTGCGGTTTCTAGGCAAACCGTAAGGCTACCGTGTGCCAGTTAGCCTACCAGTTCACCCAGTGAGCATTCGGCAGACCAACCGATGTGCCGGATAGCTCATATTAGTTATTTGGTTCTACCTAGTCCATCGGTGGCCAACCGGCATGCCGGTTAGCCTGCCGACGGCATCAATGATTGTCTTTGGTGTTTTTCGACTTGCTGCCTAGCCTACCGGTAAACCCAGTGGGCATCCGGTAGGCTACTGGTGTGATGAATAGCCTACCCGATACCAAGGTGTGTTAAGGCAGCTTTGCCTAGGCTACCGGTGAGCCTCAATGACCATGACTGTTTGAATTTTGGCCCCTGCTTGGCCTACCAGTGGCAGACCGGTGTGCCAGTTAGCCTACCGGAAGGACGTTGCTCTATGTGTTGGATTTTAGTCCCCTGCATAGGCTGCCGGTGGCCAACATGTGTGCCGGTTAGATCGTCGGACAGCGCAATGTTCTTGATGTGATGAATTCCATGCTGTGTGTTGTTTTCCTGATTAATTCTAATTAATGATTTGTGATATGTGATGATATTAAGACATGATAGAATGATTTATATTGATGAATTGATAATTATATATGTTTTATTATAATTAGACATGATTTCATATAATTGAATACCATGAGACCTATACCATGATTTATACATTCATATTGAAAAATTAGACTTATTACACTATTGCACACGTATTGTATGATTAGTTAATGTGCACCTACACTATACGTGCACAGCATATGCCCATTTGCATTATTGACCTTGGGTAGGTCTAATGCCTTGACTATACCCCATAAATTCATGTGTTGAGCAATATGGACATAATGAGTGCTATAATATTGGTGAGGAAGTCTTGGGTGGACTATTAGTATTTTATTAATGTGATGAGGGACCGTACATCCCAATAGACCAAATGTGTTTATGGTGAGGGATATATTCTAGGTGACATTCCCAAAATCTGTCTATGGTGAGGGACATGTTCTGGGTGACATTCCCAATATACCAATTATTGAATGAATTCTGTTAGTAGGTCGGTCAATGTATGATTCACAGAGGTAAATCTGGGTGATTCCTTGGGATTCGTCCCTAAGATCCAAAATAACCAAGGCGATTGTGACCTCTAGGGCGCAACTCCTAGAAACTCTGATGTACACATAGAATGGTCTATTAGTCCAACAAAATATCGGGAGATGTGTTCAGGGTGAGACATCTCGACTAGTACAATTATGATCGGATGTGAAACATACACTAATCGAATGCCAAACAGCATGCATTAACTGCATATCATCTTTATGTGCATGGATTACATGTGTTAATCAAATTATTTGTTGCATGAGCATGCCTTGCATACATTAAATCTGAGTTGCATCACATTGCATTTAATTCACATATACTTGCATATTTAACATGATTATCATATTTATTGTTGTTTAACCTTTGTTGTATCATTGGAGAGTGGCTTTGACCCTATTCCAATATAAAATACTGTTTAATTGATTACTTACTGGGCTAAGTGTAGCTGACGCCTTTGCGTAACCATTTCAGGGATTTAGATGGGGAACATGATGTGGTTTACGTGGCTGGACTGGTTGATGGTTTTCAATGATTTATACTTAGAATTCATTAATAGGTTTTATTTTTTACTTTTTAGATTATATATTATGTATAGGGTTAGGATCTGATTTAAACAGGAGAATTGATAGTATTTTCATTTGTTTTTCTGCTGCAATTTCATTAGTTGTTTTGGATGTAATAACTTAGTATTTGTCTTTTGATTAATTTCGGTAAAGTATATTCTTTAAAGTCTTATATGATATTTCTACGGTTTGGTTGGTATTACCTTCCACTCCCATAGGAATATGGGGTGAGAGTCGCGGTTTGAACCTAGGGGATTCCTACGTGAATTTCTTTAAGTTTGGGACGTGACAAAAGTGGTATCAGAGCTTAAGTTTCCTGTGAATTTTAGTTTTCTGGCCCTAATACCAAAAGTGGTATCAGAGCCTAAGTTTTCATGTTTTAAATCAGATTCCAACAGTTTTTGTTTGCCGATATTTTTAAAGTTTCCAAGGTGTTGATAGTAAAAATGTTTTATGTGTCATGTTTTTTACTACGGACATTGGCTACTAACTTAAGTGTGGGCAGATTTCTTTCTTCTTAAACAGATTGCTTCTCATCATCCTACTTTTAAAATGGCTAGAAACTTAAAGATATTCCCCAGAAAGGTTGATGATCAGCTGATTATATTAAGGTAAGCATCACAACTTGCCTCATTAGAGGGATGTCGAATTTCGAGGACAAAATTTTCTTAAGGAGGATAGAATGTAATAACCTGAACATTTATAGGGAATAATTCCTAATTAATCAAAGTATTGGGGTAATTTAAAATTTTAATAAGTTAATTTACATGTTTGACTTTGACTGTTTTTGATTGGTGGGTTGCACAATAGGAAACTAAAGTGCTTCACAAACAATCATAACCCTTTAAGTTATAATGTGTAACTAATATTTGTAGGGACACCTAAATCTTAATTTAATGGCTAATAAATCTTAAAACCTAGAGTAATTAATTAATCAAAACTATAGGTTATAAACAAAGGACATTTAAGCTTAGATAGAAAACCAGTTTAATGGATTAAACTACAACTAACCAAACTGGTCCTAGGTCTAATAATTAATTAGTTGGACTTAATTAAAGCCCAATAAGATTAAAGCCCAACTGAAACTTAAGCCCAATTAACTTAATTAATTAACTAATTTTCGTGCTACTTAAATAAAAATAATTAAAGGTCAACTTATAATACAACTAGGACATTATATTAAGATTGAAACAATCATTAATATTCCTAATATAATTACAAGGCTTAAAATCAATGGTTGGGATTAATTAGACTAATCTAATGGTTTGGATTTAATAATATTAATAGAAGTTATAACTTAACTAGGAATCACTTTAATAGATAAGATAATTTAACTACAAACTAAGATTTAATATCATGGGCTAAGAGTTCGTAGGAACACTTAGATTAATCTAAATGTTAAGATTAAAAGATAAAAGAACCTAATTTAATTAGGATTAAGATAGGATAAGATTAATCATCAACTCACACTAGAACTAGAACACCTCTCATCTAAAGGTTGTAAATTAGCTAATCTAATCTAAGGGCTAGGAGTTGAAACACAATCCTAAACTAACTTTACCTCTAGAACAACTAGGAGACAAGATTAGACACTATATATACATGGTCTTGGTCATCCAAATCATTAAAATTGCATCCAAATAGATTGCTGGAGCTAAGGAGGTGAGGAAGAACAGTTCAGACTTTAACTGGGTTGAAGAAGGAGAAGATCCGACGAGCTAGAGCACTGTAAGTAATTTCGATTACTCTTTGTTTTGGATTTGGATTTAGGTGAGATGCCATATTCAGTGAATATCACATAGCACATTGAATTCAAACTCAAGAACATATTATTTTTATAAAAACTTAAGCTTTTCAACGCATGATCATTCTAGCCAAGGTAAGTAGTAGTTTTGATTGATATTTTTACTTAGATAGGCTCGGATTTTGATTTGATTATGGGTATTAGTTGATCAATTTTGCTAAAAATGACTTAATCAACAATAATTATGCAGATTTGTTGTTTTTGGGCAAATCGGCAGGCTACCAGTGTGCCGGTTAGCCTACCGGGTAGCTCATATTAATTATTTGGTTTTGCCTAGTCCACTGGTGACCAACCGACACGCCGGTTAGCTTGCCAATGGCATCAAAGACTGTGTTTTGTGTTTTTGGACTTGCTGCCTAGCCAACCAGTGAACCAAGTGGGCATCCGGCAGGCTACCGGGGTGCCGGATAGCCATTCGGATACCCAGGTGTGTTGAGGAAGCTCTGCCTAGGCTCCCGGTAACCTACCGGCATACCAGTTTGGCTAACGGTGAGCCTCATTGACCCTGAGTGTTTGAATTTGGCCCCTGCTTAGCCTTCCGATGGCGAACCGGTGTGCTGGTTAGCCTGCCGGTAAGACCAATTGTTCTATGTGTTGGATTTTAAGCCCCTGCCTAGGCTGCCGGTGGCCAACCGGTGTGCCGGTTAGGCCGCCAGACAGCGCAATGTTCTTGATTTGATGAATTTCATGCTGTGTGTTGTTTTCCTAATTAATTCTAGTTAATGATATGTGATGTGTGATGATATTAAGACATGATAGAATGATTTATATTGATGAATTGATAATTTATATATGTTTTATTATAATTAGACATGATTTCACATAAATTGAATACCATGAGACCTATACCATGATTTATACATTCATATTGATAAATTAAACTTATTACACTATTGCACATGTATTGTATGATTAGTTAACGTGCTCCTACACTACACTTGTACAGCATATGCCCGTTTGCATTATTGACCTTGGGTAGGTCTAATGCCTTGACTATACCCCATAAATTCATTTGTTGAACATTATGGACTTAATGAGTGTTATCATATTGGTGAGGAAGTCTTAGGTGGACTATTAATATTTTATTAATGTGTTGCGTACATCCCATTAGACCAAATGTGTTTATGCTGAGGGATATGTTCTGGGTGACATTCCCAAAATCTGTTTATGGTGAGGGACATGTTCTGGGTGACATTCCCAATATTCCAATTATTGAGCGAATTCTGTTAGTAGGTCGGTCAATGTATGATTCACAGAGGTAAATCTGGGCGATTCCTTGGGATTCGTCCCGATGATCGAAAACAACCGAGGAGATTGTGACCTCTAGGGCGCAGCTCCTAGAAACTATGATTTACACATAGAATGGTCTATTAGTCCAACCAAATATTGGGGGATGTGTTCTGAGTGAGACATCTCAACTAGTACGAGTAAGATCGGATGTGGAACATACACTAATCGAATGTCAAACAGCATGCATTAACTACATATCATCTTTACGTGCATGGATTACATGTGGTAATCACATTATTTTTTGCATGAGCATGCATTGCATACATTAAATCTGAATTGCATCACGTTGCATTTATGTAACAACCTGAAATTTCAAATAAAATATCTGATTAGAAAACCTAAGGTTAAAATAGTAATCTGGAAAATTTTAGTAAATTTCCCTAATTACTTAGGATTAGAATCTGTTAAAAGAACCCCTAATCATATAAGATGCCGTAGAATTAAATTAAGATATAAAATAGGTTAGACAACCCAATTTAATAACTAATATCTAATATGACTCATGCGATCTAACACAGTGACTTAGAATAGTCATTGATCGGTTACTATAACATGTTCATGTTTGATTTCATATTATGTACCATTTGATT
>JAUPMG010179930.1:0-10413 GCA_031762675.1 Pachysandra terminalis
AAAATATATATTTAAAACATAAAATACATATTTAAAATATAAAATACATATTTAAAACATAAAATACATATTTAAAAAATAAGTGAATGGCAACGGGGTGGGATCAGGGCGGGATGAGCCAAACCCTAACCATTAGGGGCGGGGCGGGACGGGTTACCCGTTTAACCCAACCAGTTGCCATCCTTAGCTAAACATCCACATAACCTTGAACATGAATATTTTTACTGAAGCCAATGCAATCAAACTGTTTTGAGGTTCAAATTCCTTTTCATGGGCTGGTTATGGCTTCTAGCAGTATGTTAGTGTTCCCAAACAGAAAGATATGTATTTCTTCCTTTGTGCAATTCTTCTCAGATTTTCAATTGAAAACACTAAAATTTAATATCAAACCAGAATTCAATCCAAACTAAAGAACACTATATTCCCAAAAACTGTACAAAGGAAAATAAAATATGTACTACATGAGATGTACCCATTAATAGATGAGAGTCTAAAAAAAAAAAAAAAAAACTCACAAGACACTAATATTCCATCCTCTGCAAAACTTAAAAAGGACTGGACCTTTGGTGACTCTACCCATCCAAGCTGAGCATGAAACTTTGCACAAAGAGTGCCCAAAGTTGTCCTGTCATATAAAACCAGTCTATATATTCCACCAAGGATGTACAAGAGAAAGCCAGGATCAAAGAAAAATTCAGGAAAAGGAAGAAAGAAGAGATATTCCTCTATGTTGCTACTTCTACATCAACCTCGTATCAGATTCTATTACCGAATTCTACGAGTCACCAATGGAGATGGGTCGACCAGATATCCCCAACGGCGACCGCGAGAGCTGCCGTGTGATCTCTCTAAGAACAGGTCTTATTTCAGGTTGCGGCGGAGACGGGTCCTTAATCTTTTCGTATTCCTGCTTGATCTTCCTTACTTGACTATGAACTGGGCAACCCATATGATCTATTCTCTCTTCTTGATTGTTGCTGCAGATCTTCTTCTTCTGCTCCATCCTGGCCAAAGCAACATACACAGATCACAACTTCTCTATATTGTGGAGAGTCTGATGGCTACATATTTATATTGGAAGAGTAAGAAAAAAACGATTTGTTCATCAGTCCTAAGAAGGGAAGGTAGTGGGAAAAATATCTTTTTCTTTGGATGAGTTTGAGACGACTATTATGGACCCGGATCGATATATTTGAACTAGTAGTATTAACCCTTTATGTTCCATTAATACCCTTTTCAGAATTACTAAAATGCCCAAACTTCTGTACATATCTTATACAAGCAATTACTTTGTATTGAGTGGTTGGATTAGGCTGATTAAGGAGTTGACCCACCCTTTGGATGGTTGAGATTGATGAGATCTGTATTTGGGTTTGGGAAGTATAGTACTATAACATTCCCTTATGATAGTTTTTTATTTCTTTATTAATGTAATCACTAAAAGTTGATTAATTTGGATCAAAGCCTTGCCTCCCTTGTAACAAAATAAAAATATAGCCAAGAGGGTCACCAACTCTTCCGCACTTGGCCCAAAGATTCTATCATTTGACTGGTCTATCAATCAATTCATAATTATAGAATTACCCCTAGTTTTATAAATATTAATATAATTGCAAAGATTTTTTTTTTGAAGATGTATTAAATGTTAGATGCACCCCTTCATGAATTTGACAGTCTAATCATTTATGCAAATTACACCATTGTTTTATAAGGAGAGAGAGAGTAAAATCTTCCTCCCAAAGATCATCAACCCTTTCCAAGGTGCTTTCGTGGGGCAGTGTTCGATACATGATAATATATTGATGGTTTACGAGGTGTTTCACACAATCCACAGTAAAAACAAGGGCAAAGGAGCTTGATCTCAGTAGAGCTTACGATAAGCTTGAATGGAGTTTCATTACGGGTTCTTTGCTCAGACTGGGCTTCCCGGAAATTTTTGCCCATCTGATCCAAGTTTGCATCTCCTCAACCTCCTTTTTGTTATTACTAAATGGGCCCCCTTAGGCTTGTTAAAACTTGATCGCGGGATTCGTCAGGGTGACCCGCTATCACCTATCCTCTTTACTATTTGTATGGAGATTTTCTCTAGGAAGATTCAAATGGCACAATCTTAGTTCATCATCAAGGGCATTCGTATTGGGCGGGGTTGCGAACCTTTCAGTCACCTCCGATTCACTGATGATATCCTCCTCTTCAGCAATGCGTTGATCCTGAATTGTCGAAGTTTCTTGAGACTGTTGGAGGAGTTTCAATTGCATTCGGGACTCTTTAACAAACCATCGTAAATCCTGCATTCTTTTTAGTCACAACATGCACAGTGATCACAAGCAGGCAACTGCACAAGCATGGAGTGTTTCGATAAATAATAAGATTAACAAATACTTGAGCATTCTGATTTTCACAGGTAAATCGAAGGTTTCACATTTCAAGGACATCATTGAGAGAGTTAATAATAAACTCTCTGGTTGGAAATGAAAATTTCTCTCTTTGGCTGGCCAGACGACTCTGGTGAGCAGTGTGATTATTGCAATCCCAAACCACTTAATGGCGTGTTTTAAAATCCCCAGAAATACTATTTCCACAATCAAGAAGCTGAGAAAAAATTTCCTTTAGGGCCATGACCATTCAAATAGGAAATTACATTACCAGAAGTGGTCGAAGCTTTGTACTCCTCGCAGCCAGGTAGGTCTTAGCCTTAAACAGTTAAAGCATCAAAATTATGCATTTATGGTTAAAAGAGGCTGGTGACTTCAATCTCAGGACACATCTATTAGGAAACCACAATCCAAGCCTTAATTCACTGGATTGCATTCACTGACGCATTATGGATTGTAATCATGTATATATATTCACATACCTCAATGAAATATGGTATAACCTAAGATTCATTATGGTATCAGAGCTTCTTGCTTAAACGCATCTCCCCATCTCTCTCCTAGCCTTCCTCGTTCCAAACTATGGTTGAAGAAAACTCTTCACGCTCTTCAACCAGCCAACCAACTCTTACAGTCTCTAATACTCTTAGCCAGGAGAACAATCTTGTCTCCATCAATACTGCGGCACAAGCTCCTCTGAAACTCACATCTGAAAACTATCTTTCATGGCACACTCAGTGGCACTCTCTTCTAATCGGATATGATCTTCTGGGATATATCGATGGTACCAACGTGTGCCCTCCTACCACCATCAGCCACGGCTCTAACAATGTCGTCAACAACAACTATACCTTTTGGGTTCGCCAAGATCAACTCTTATGAAGTGCTCTCATCGCCTCTCTCTCTCCTGAAGTCATTCCATTTGTGACTTCAACAAAAAAGTCCAAAGATGTATGGACAAAACTTGAGATCACATGCCAAACCAACTCGTGGTCGAATCATGGGCATCCGAGACACACTGAGTAAAACAGCCAAAGGAACCAACAATATCTCCTCCTACATGCAAACTGTCAAACAACTCACCGACTCCCTTGCAACAGCTCGTATTCCCCTGTCCGACGACGAGGTGGTATTTCATGTTCTCAATGGTCTTGGATCAAACTTTAAGGAAATCGGAGCCGCCATTCGCGCACGAGACAATGCCATTTCCTTTGAAGAGTTGCATGATAAACTTGCAGATTATGAGGCATATCTAAAACGCAAAATCCAAACAGACTCAACTCCCATCACTACCAATTATGCAAACAAATCCGGATCTTACAACCGAAACACCAACAGACTCAACTACAAAGGCAAGAATTCTGGTGGAAATTCACAGCAACGACAAGGAAAAAATCCGAATAACAGATATGGCAACAACAAATCTGTTCAACAATTTAACAACAAAGTTGTTTGCCAGTTCTGCGAAATTCCGGGACACGTCGCCAAAAGGTGCCGTAAACTTCAAGCTGCAATTCCGTGGATGTTTCCACCTTCTTTCTCACCATCTGCTCCTCAGCTCAATGCTCCGCCACCACGGTATTCTCTGCCCCAACCACGAGCTCATTTTGCTGCACAACCGGTCACCTCCTCCCCAATTGGCTAGTTGATTCCGGTGCGTCTCATCATGTAACATCCGACTTGAATAATTTGTCTCTCCATTCAGATTATGATGGTTCCGACGACATTATGATAGGTGATGGTAAAAGTCTCCAAATTACCCACACTGGTTCCACTAGTCTTTCCTCTTCAACTAAACCTTTTGTTCTCTCTGATGTTCTTTGTGTACCTAGCATGAAAAAGAATTTAATTTCTGTTTCAAAATTTTGCTCATCAAACAATGCATCGATTGAATTCTTACCCTCTTCATTTGTTGTGAAGGATCTTCGTACGGGGACACGACTCGCGGAGGGACGGACTAAAGATGGCGTGTATGAATGGCCAACACATGCTTCAGAGTCTCTCTCTCAATCCTTGCCTCCACTTCTTGCTCTTGCCACCGTTAAAGGCCCGTTTCAGCATGGCACAATCGCTTAGGCCACCCATCCCTCAAAATTCTAAATCATGTTCTTAGCTTTTTTAAATTACCTTTGTCTTCGTCCAGTAGTCATGAATTTTCATGTAACTCTTGCAAATGTAATAAGATGCACAAGTTACCATTCTCTATTTCGTCCATTACTAGCAATTCACCTCTTGAACTCATTTACTCGGATGTTTGGGGTCCTACCCCGTTCAATCTCAAGATGGCTTTAACTACTACCTACTTTTTGTTGATCATTACACTAAGTATATGTGGTTATTTCCCATGAAGCAAAAATCCGAGGTCTTTATTATTTTTCCAAAATTCAAACTAGTTGTCGAAAAATATTTTCAACGCTCTATTTTTTCTTTCTATTCTGACAGTAGTGGCGAATTTCAAAAACTTCGTTCCTTCTTTGAAACTAATGGCATCTCTCATTTTCTTACTCCCCCACATACCCCCGAACACAATGAGGTTGCGGAACGTTGCCATAGTCATATCGTTAGAATGGGTCTTACTCTACTCACTCAAGCGCACTTACCGCTTCACTTTTGGTCCTATGCGTTTCTCATCGCTGTATACCTAATTAATCGCCTGCCAACTCCAATTTTGAATATGGAATCTCCATTTCACAAATTATTTGGTAACGTGCCTAATTATGGTAAATTGCGTGTGTTTGGATGCCTTTGCTATCCGTGGTTAAAACCTTATACCCAACATAAGCTCGAGGCTCGTTCCCGTCCTTGTATCTTTCTTGGCTACTCTTCAAATCAAAGTGCCTTTAAGTGTTTTGACCCTGAATCTAAGCGTATCTTCCTTTCTCGTCACGTGGATTTTATGGAAAAGATCTTTCCTTATAAATCCACTGATCCTCTCTCTGCCCGTATCAAGCATAACTCCCTTCCATCTTGGTTTCCTGCCATTAATGCTCCCTCATATTTTTCTCCTTCTAATTTGGCCTCTAATTCTTTCCCTTCCCAAACCTTCAATCATAATCTTTTCCCCATCAACTCTCCTAATCTCTCCTCATCTCCACCCCATTTGTCCTCTACCGAATCCAACAAATCTGGCAAGTCTCCCTCCATGAAATCTGCATGTGCGCCATCATTCACGCAATCTATGCTCTCTCCTTCTGCTGCGGCTGTCTCCAATGAAGCCTCCTCTTCACCTAATGACGACACTCAACATGTACCACATGAGCACTCTCCTGACGTGGAACAACCCGACACCCTTGCCTCAACTCATACCATGGTCACGCGCTCGAAAAACAATGTCTTTAAACCCATTCAACGCCTCACCCTTCACTCCCTCAAGAGATCCTTTCCCTCTTCCCTTACCTCTCAACCCAAGACACCCTTCATTTTTGAACCTTCCACAGTTAACCAAGCTCTTAAAATACCAGAGTGGCGAGCGGCGATGTCTGAGGAGTACAATGCATTGATTAGTAATGGCACGTGGACTCTTGTCCCATCCCATCCGACACAAAACCTCGTGGGTTGCAAGTGGGTCTTTCGCATTAAACGAAATCCCGACAGTTCCATAAACAAATACAAGGCTCGCCTTGTGGCTAAGGGCTTTCATCAACGCCCTGGTCTCGACTACAACGACACTTTCAGTCCCATAGTCAAACCAACAACCGTTCGTGTCGTTCTCTGTCTAGCATTATCAAGAAATTGGTGTCTCAGGCAATTGGATGTAAACAACGCATTTCTTCAAGGTCATCTCTCTGAAAATGTCTTCATGGTGCAACCTCCTGGATTCATCGCTGCCAGCTTTCCCGATCATGTTTCCAAACTTCGCAAGGCGTTATATGGCCTCAAACAGGCTCCTCGCGCTTGGTACCATGAGTTGCGGGCGTATCTTCTATCTGTTGGTTTTGTCAACTCTCAATCTGATCACTCACTCTTTATTTTCTCTCACAATAACGTTCTCATGTATCTACTTGTATATGTTGATGACTTAATTGTGACTGGAAATAATTCCGGTGTGGTTAATCAGTTCATTAAGCAGCTGGGTGACAGATTCTCCATCAAAGACCTGGGTGCTCTTCAATATTTTCTGGGAATTGAAGTTCTTCATACTCTCGACGGTTTATTTCTCTCTCAGCAGAAGTATACAACCGATCTTCTCAATCGCACCAACATGAGTGGCGCCAACACTGTTAGCAAACCATTATCAACCAGCGTCAGTCTATCCTTGAATGACAGCCCTCATCTCAGTGATGCCACTGCGTATTGTCAAATCGTCGGGAGTCTTCAGTATCTATCCTTCACTCGCCCAGACATTGCATATGCCGTCAACCGTCTATCACAATTCATGCACCAACCCACCAACAATCATTGGGTTGCTGTTAAAAGCATGTTACGTTATCTCAAGGGCACTCTTGGTCATGGCATTATTTTACGTCGTCAATCTCCTTTGTCTCTTCATGCCTTCTCCGATGCCGATTGGGCTGGCAACAAGGATGACCGAACTTCTACAAGTGCTTATGTTGTCTTTCTTGGCCACAATCCGATATCTTGGAGCTCGAAAAAGCAACGATTAGTCGCTCGGTCCTCCACCGAAGCCGAATACCGGGCCGTTGCCTCCACAACTGTTGAACTTTGTTGGGTGCAATCTCTTCTTCATGAACTCCTCACTTCACTGTCTCACCAACCAGTTGTGTATTGTGATAATATCGGCATCACCTACTTGTGTGCCAATACAGTTTTTCACTCCCGCACGAAACACATTGAGATTGATTTCCACTCTATTCGTGACAAAGTTCAACGTCGTCAACTCCGAATCTCTCATGTTGCCTCCGCCGACCAGCTCGCTGATGTGCTAACAAAGCCGTTGTCCCGACCATGGTTTCTTCAGCTTCGTTCCAAGATTGGTGTCTCTGATGGAACCACCATCTTGCGGGGGCATATTAAGAAACCACAATCCGAGCATATTAAGAAACCACAATCCGAGCCTTAATTCATTGGATTGCATTCACTGACTTATCTTATGTACTTCTACTGTATATTTGATTTCTGTAATAGTGCCTACAATTGTGGATTGTAATCATGTATATATATTCACATACCTCAATGAAATATGGTATAACCTAAGATTCATTAACATCTTTGTGAGGTAAACAAACGAGGCAAAAGTACATCACACATGAGGATTTTCTGACTGATGGTGAACAATCTCACAAGGCCTCATAAGGTTGGAAAAAGTATCATTCAAACCAAAGATCTTTTGAAACAAGGCTATGGTTGGCAAGTTGGAAATGGATGCAAAATTCAACTACATTCAGAAGCGTGGATTCAATTGGGAATTATCCACCCACCTAATGCTATCACCACTGTTTCCCAACAACCCTTGCTAGTGGCTAATATTATTGATTAACAATCTGGATGCTGGGACTCGAATTTAGTCCAACATTTATGGCCACCTGACATTGCTTCTAAGATCTTCCGATACCTTATCTAACAGTTGATGACAAACAAATTTGGGACCTTGCCTCTTTTGGGAAATTCTCGGTGAAATCTACCTATTGGTTGGTTTTAAACTTATCTAATCCTACTTTGGACCATCCTGATCAGTTTTGAAATCACCTATGGCATGCCCCTTGTCCTGAGAAACATAAAAGCTCATGTGGAGAGCATGTCTCGACAAGGTCCAAACCAGGGATCTATTATGCAGAATGGGACTAAACTTAGACAAATCTAGTCACCTTTTTCTTCATTGCCCTTGGTCCTGTGCAGTTTGGTTTGGCTTGCCAATACCTATTCGTACATCATTTGCTGGGACTCTAATTAAGGATTGGATCCCTAACTTCTGGCAATGGGACCATGATCACCGAAATGAAGAGAGTATGCTTTCCCTTTGTGCTTTCACCTTTTGGGAGATTTGGAATGCCCGTAGCAATGTGGTTTGTAAGGGTCTGCAACCGGATATTCAACTAACAATCCTCTCCATTTGTCGAAATTGGAAGGAATTTACAGCTGCAGTTGGTAATAATCGATCACCGAGACAGAAAGAAGAGATCATGAAAATCACCAGCTTTTAATTGGCACAAGGTTAATTTTAATGGCGCATCAACTACTTCACACAATCAGACTAGTGCTACTGCGATTATCAGAGACCATTCTAGGAGGGTGGTGGCGGCGACTTGCATTTTTTTTACTCAGGTAAATGCTATTCGTGTTGAATCCCATGGAGTTTTTATTGGCGTTGAACTTGCAAAAAGATGTGACATTTCAAACATTTGAATCGAGGGAGACAACAAGACAGTTATCTCTTGGCTCCAATCTCTGAACCTTGACCCTCTTTGGTAGCTCAATAGCCTGATTGGCAAACTAATGACATGCTCCTTGACTTCCAAAATTCTTTTCGTGAAGGTAATCAAGTTGCTAATTCTCTGGCAAGCTGGGCACTTAGCAATCGTAGATCACAAGGGTGGATAGGAAATGAAAACATTCTCCAATGCGTCATTAATGTAATCCAAGATGATTTACTGGGACGAGCTTCTGCCCATATGATCCCTTTTGATAAATAGAATGACGTTTTACCGAGAGAGAGAGAGAGAGAGAGAGAGAGAGAGAGAGAGAACAAGGAGGATCAGATCAGCGAGCTAAAAGGTTGACTAGAGAGAGGATATGGAGGATCGGGATCAGCGAGCTAAAAGGTTGAATTGAGTCCTTTTTTCTTTTCTTCTCAAGAAATGACACGTGTATAATCATTAAATTACCTTCCTCACGTCTCTTCATATCGAGAGGGAGTCACTTCTAGAACTATAAACATTAGAAAATAGTTCTTCCCGTCAATAGAAAGAAAGATCGAAGGACTCAACATCTTTATTGTTGAGATCCAGTAAGACGATTGGAGGTTCCTGATTGTTAATTATCTCGAGGACCCTAATTGCATGATTGAGGATCCTAGAGTTCCTGTCCCAAAAAGGTTCAAGGGGATGAAAGTTGCTTCTTCTGCTACCACACCATTCAAGACCGTTGATGATACATCGACGACCAATTTCAAGTCGCCAGAAAAGAAGCTCCAGATATACGACTAGAAAATTAAGTTGGGTTTGGATGAAAATTATTAGCTGTTCGTTAAAATCGAAATTACAAAAGGGCAATTTCATTATTATAATCAATCAAATGGGCATTAGTATATGGGCACAACTGCAAGGGTTTTGTGGGGATGACGTGGTATGAATGCAAACGTTAGTAGTTTAAACGGTTAAGTTTGTTGGTCGGCAGCCGGCAGTCGTAAGCGTGAAGCAGAAAAAACGATTCCACGTGGCAGTATATACTTCTCGTGAACGCAACGAATCTAATAATATCCATCCGCTCTCCACAACGTAGTGTTATTCACAAGTCTTTGACAAAACAAGGCATAATTAATATTAATTTATATATATATATATATATATACATATATATATATATATATAATCTACTTCGGTTTGATTTAGTCGAAGTCTTAATCGTAAATCAAATCAAATTAATTCACTTTTTTAGTTTTTAAATCGTACCCTAGCAAAATAAAGCTGACTTTTTCGGTGTGATTTGCTCGATTTTCGATTCAGACCAAATCAATTGAGACACCTAGTGAGTGAGATGCAAAAGTGAAAAAAATATTATTGAGAAAGGGCAACAAAAAAACTATAGAAAAATAAAAACAAAATTTGATAAAGAATAATTTGTAAAGTATCAAAAAAATAATTAGTAATATTAAAAGTTTTAAAAATTGAGACCGACAGATGTTCCCTCTCATCCCTGTGTAGTTCCAATTATTGTCACGTGTCGTAAGATGCTCTTCTTTTATATTTTTATTTTATTTTATTTTATAATCATTACTTATAAATTTTGACATTTTTCTATATATGTCTTTATCCGATCGAATAATTGATTCGGTTTAAATGCTACATGAAGAACATAAGTCCGATAACAAAACGGGATGACCTAGAACAGTTCCATAGATTTGATTTTTAATTATTTTAAT
>JAUPMG010179941.1:0-10413 GCA_031762675.1 Pachysandra terminalis
CAACATAAGCACTCTCCCTTCTACAGCCGTCCAAAAGAAAAAGGCTACCTTGGAAGGTACACCGCTTTTCCAGATCAGCCTCCAAGTGTTCTCCTCCAACAGAGACTGACACATAGATTTGACTGAGAACAAACCATCTTCGGACCACCTCCACCATCTGAAATCTTCTCCCTCTCTTCTATTGGTCTTATACACCTTCCCCAATAACCTGATTTTCCTATTTTTTCTCCATTTCTCTTCTTTGTTTCCCTCTATTTTAATCAAAAAACCTATTTATGATACAACCAATTACCAATTTAACCACTAGTTGGACTGGTAAACCATGATCAAATCCCTTTTCCTGGTTCTACAACTGCTCCTATTATAAAAGCACATGTATAGTTTGCAGCAAATATGACACCTTACATTTTGGTCAGAATGCACTCAATATCAATTATGCTGGTCGTTCGTACACTTTAGTATTTCAAATTTATTGTATTCAGCACTAATCCTACATAACTACTAGAACAGGTACCTGGAGGTAATGATTTTGTTATACTAATCCTACATAACTTCTAAAACAGTCACCTGGAGGTAATGATTTTATAACAAAATCAATGTCATTTCAGATGATACATCAATCACATTGCTCCTACCAACATGCAAAATAAAATCTAGGAACACCTAGTTAAAAGTAACAGTCTTTGCAATGAAGTCCACATGAAGGGAAGTTTATTGCACACTGAAAATCTGTTCTCGGAGGTTTTAGATAATCAAAATATATGTTAATAGTATAACAATCCACAACTATCTAAATGCTTGAGAAAAGATAAAAAATAATGAGTTGATGGTTTCAAATTATATGCATGAAGACTTAAAACTCTGAGATCAACAATCTTATAGTACAAGTAGAAGTAGTAAGACTGATAATAAAAGGAATTATAAATCAATAATACCAAATTTTAAGGCAAACCAACAAAACACAATTAGATAACCACGTAAATTGCCACACAATAATGAAAAATTAAAGTTGATATGCAAACCTTTATTAGTGATCCATGTACTTCCTTAACAGTTGCTTCTTTCTGACACAAGTCAGAGAAATCAGTGAAAACAATCCCTTGCTTTAGAGCCCAACCTTCTATTGTATGATGTGAAGCTACCACCAGAGCCACACAGTAACTATGGAATGGATCAGCATGCATCATGATATTATCAACGTAGGGGCTCACGATGAGAGCTGCCTCAACCTGTAAGGAAAAGGTCAATCTCTAATAGAAATTTAATAATAAGAAACTCAGCTTACAAGACTTCTACCTTCCCAAGAGACACATATTCTCCATGCTGAAGTTTCACTATATCCTTTTTACGGTCAATAATCTCAAGGCAACCATCAGGATGAAACTGTCCTATGTCACCAGTGTAAAACCACCTCATTCCTCTCTCATCAACCTTTGCACATTATAAAAATAGCACACCGTGTCATTATACCCATACATCATGGTTCTTTTGGTAGGTATTCCCACCTACGAATGACAGCTACCCAAAATGTAAAAACGGACCTTGTATACTTCATTTGTTTTTTGTTCATTTTTGAAATATCCTACTGTTACATTTGGACCACCGATAACTATTTCCCCTCGAGGCATTGGTGAATCAGTAGTTAAATATCCACCTTCGGGCCAATCTATCAACTGAAACACAAAAGAATTTACATCAAGTATGATTGGAGATGTTATATTCAATTATTGAATCCACTAGTCACAATAAGCAAAAGCCATTCTATAAAGTACAATGAAATTAAAGTTGCATTATACAACTTCCTATGATAATGTAAATGGTATTCTTGCAGGTAGCTAGTTGTAAATGATAAAGGGTGAAGAGAGCAAGATATTCTTATAGGTAGTGAGTGATGAATGATAAAGATGAAGAGAGCAAGGTGAATCAAGGACAATGGAAAATGAGGTCCTGAGAATTGATACCATGCTAAAAAGAAAATGAAATTCAGAAAGTACTTTTGATATAATATGTGTACACTATCTCTGGTAGCCACTGATAGTCTGATACTATGATACAGTTCATTTTCCAAATTGTATGAAATGCAAGTTGACAAGAATAAACTCTTTGAATTTCATTTTCTTGCAGGTAGCTAGTTATAAATGATAAAGGGTGAAGAGAGTAAGATATTCTTATAGGTAGTGAGTGATAAATAATAAAGATGAAGAGAGCAAGGTGAATCAAGAACAATGGAGAATGAGGTCCTGAGAATTGATACCGTGCTAAAAAGAAAATGAAATTCAGAGAGTACTTTTGATATAATATGTGCACTCTATCTCTAGTAGTCACTGATAGTCTGATACTATGATACAGTTCATTTTTCCAAAATGTATAAAATGCAAGTTGACAAGAATAAACTAAGAAACGAAATCTTGCAAGTATCAGACTAGGATAACTCATCAAAAATTGTGAATTCCTTAATTTCAACAGGAAAGAATAAAAGACTTCTGTACAACTGAGCCCACTCCACTCCCCCCGTTAGCTAGCTTTTTTGCATAGCTTGACCTTTTTTTTTTTTATATACCCTATTACTTGTTTCCCATTAAAAAGAAATAAATAATCAATCATCAATAATTATCAGTGGTAACAAAATGTGGATCAAAATCATAGCAAATTGATTTGTCACTAATTTCCAAAGAAAGTGCATACAGTTTGTTTATGCTTTCCCTCACAACTGGATATCGTATAGTTACCTTTATAAATGAGCAAGGAAGTGGAGGACCAACACGTCCAACAGATGTATCATCGTAATCAGAAAAAGTTCCACCAGCACAAGTCTCTGTTAGCCCATACCCTTGCCCAATTGAAGCCCTAAACATAAATCATAGACTGTTAAGTTGCAAAACCAAAAAAAATTAGAGAGAGAGAGAAAGAGAGAGAGATGTTTCTCAGAATGGTAACAGACTGTGATTTACCAATATATAAAATGTGCACCAAGGAGAGGGAACTACGCTCTCAAGAAAGAGCAAAACCTCGCAAAGGCATGTTACAGCCTAAACTACGACGATGGCTCCAAACTGGAAGTACTACGAAGCAAGTGAAAGCTCCCTATGCGCTCAGCCAAGCCAAGCACTCTCTCTCTTATGATATCATAAAGAATCCATTATTTAGCTTCTTTCTCATTTCTTTGGTTTTAGATTGAACTCACAGACCTGGGGTTGTGAAACCCAAAGGTGGCTCAGATCTAATTTGGCATGTATTGACATCAGGCAGGATATAGCAACAATAAATAGAAGTGCACATGGGAACAGGCAACAGTTGGACAGAACCCAGCTCTAAACTTAAGGACCTAAAGTCAAACCCATCACAAAATTGACATACAGCTAGCACAAACAAAGCCAGTAATTTAATTAATTACTACATAAGCCAACTGTACAAGCATTTTGTAAGCCGTCTATAGGATATTGGGAGCTCGTTTTCTTCGATTATCAGTTGGATGAGGAGGTCGGAGCATTGCCACCGGAGGTATACTCACATTGTTCGTCTGGCTTGGCCCATGTGCAGGGAGTGGAATATCTCATTCCATTTTGTGTCTCGTGGGGCCAATTCGGCAGACGAGGCTTTGGCTAGGAGGGGTCTGGGTAGGAGTGTCATGTTTGAGGGGGTTCCGTCTTTGGAGATGATGCATGAGGTTTGATTTGTTGTTTTGGTCCCCGTTTTGGGGCACAACTAGTGGTTTTTTTGTGTTTGGGGTGGTTGGTACTATGTATTGTGTTTGTCTTGTGATCTTTTATATAATTCATCAATTATAAAAATAAAAATAAAAACTCATAAGCCACTTGCCTAACCTAAAGAGAACTGATGTAGGAATGTGGGAAGTTTCACTTTTAGGGGGGCAAGGATCAAATTCATTTTCATTCTAATTAAGATAATGTTGTACTTAGAAGCATCTCAACTACATTGATTTATGACATGGTTGTATCATAAGTGGTTATAAGTAGCATCAACCAGCTAATTTGATCAATCCAATGTTGCATGGAGTCTTCTAGTGAGTGGGAATGACCCATGTCTTATTCATGTCAGATTAGGATAATCCACAGATTATGAAGCATCTCAACTACATTGACTTATAACATGGCTGTATCATAAGTGGTTATAAGTAGTGTCAACCAAATAAATGTTACATGGATTCTTCTAGTGAGTGGCAACGACCCATGTCTTATTCATGTCAGATTATGATAATCATAGATTATGGTACAATTCTCCAAGAGTTCCATACCACAGAGGTAATGGATATGGAAGATATAGGGGATCTGGAGATCACTATGGGCAGATTGGTTTAAAAAAGGAAGAAATTCTTGAAAAGATTGATAGATCGGACCTAAGTGAAGAGTCCACGGGGTTGGAGGAACTGAGGAAGTTGAACTAGCATATAGGAGGGACTTAAAATCTGAGCTGGAGATCATCTTGAGACCAAAAGAAGTAACTTGGACACAGAAGTCGAGAGTGACTCGGATCAAGGGCAATGATAGAAACACAAGGTTCTTTCATAGTGTGGCTAACAATAGAAAGGGATAAAACTTGATTGACTATCTTAGTGTGGATGAGGAGATGGTGGAAAATGTAGATGACAGGAGTGGGTTTTTGTCGGATTTCTACTAAGAGTTGTATAGATCAGAACCAAGGTGTTTAATGTCGATTTCACCAACCATTTCATCATGGGAGCTGGGGAAAATTTTGCCAGTTGAGGAAAACATTGGGAAAGTATGAGGAAATTTTGGAATTTTTCTTTGAAACTTTTAGTGGGCTTAAATGAGAGTAAATATACCTTAAAACCTCAAAATATCAAAATAAATGAGCATGTATAGTCATTCACACATATATAGGCAAGCACGGCTGTATATTGTGCAGGGGAAATATAGAGAAATTATGATAGTAAGTTTATATTCTTTATTCATAGTATATTAATTTGTTTGAGTGTTTTTGGTTCACAAAACACTGACAAAAAAATGTGAAATGGTGGGCTTGAAAAATGTAGAAGAATGTCAAAAGAAGAGAAATTTTGATTTCCCTTCACATTTCGTGCTGCTACCTCTAGAAATGGAGGCATGCCCCGAAATTTAAAACCATGATCAGAACAATAGTTGAAATTTCAGTTATAAGCCTTGATGAGGCTAGACTTGGGGGTGAGAAAGTTGAGTGATTGGAGAGGGATTTAAATCTTAAGGAGATCAAAAAGGCAATGTGGGATTCAATAGGGGATAAAGCTCCAGGTCCAAATGATTTTTCCATGGATTTTTAGTTTTTACGAGGAATACAGGGACATAGTGAAGGAGGATCCGTTACGGGTGTTCGAGGAATTCCATTCCAGTGGTGTGATCCACAAAGTTACCACTGCCAAATTCTTGGTTCTTGTTCCTTAAAAAAAAATAAATAAATAAAATAAACAGAACCAGAGAGATAAGAGACTGAGGCCTATTAGCCTGATTATGAACTTAAACAAAATCATCTCTAAAGTTTTGTCTCTGAGAATTAAGTGCTAGATTCTCTTGTTCCCAGAATCAGAAAGCTTTCATACATGGCTGGCAAATCTTGGATAACACTCTGATTTCCAACAAGCATATCCCCAAGGCTCGTGCATAAATTTGATTAGGAGAAAGCATATGAAAGAGTTGAATGGGATTTTAATGACCCTGTTTTAGAATGGGAAGGTTTTGTCTTAAGATGGAGGAAATGGTTCAGTGGGTGTTTTCGGAATGTATCCTTTTCTTTCATCTTGAATGAATGCGATAAAAGTCATTTCTTCTCCTTAGGAGGCCTTAGACAAGGGGACCCCCACTCCTTTCCTTTTTTACTTTGGTCAATGGCGTCCTTAGTCATTTTTCAGGGAAGGTGAAGAGGTTTTAGGGTGGTAGCACAGGCATTCCCATATTTTGTCTTTAGTGACAATACGGTCCATTTATTACAAGCGTTGAGGGATCAAGTCTTCTGGACCAAATGTACCTCTGATATTTTGAGATGGTGTTGGGATTAAAAATTGAAAGGGCAGTGCGTCAAGATTGTGCAACAGGGTAAGGATGTGAGTTAAGTAAGTAGCCCCTCTATTAATCTAGTAGGACTCCCCCTTGGAGACAATCTTCGAAATGTTTCTTTTTGAGATTGAGTCATTGAAAACATTGATAGTAGCTACCTGGAAGAGAAACTATCTTTTCTTTGGTGTTTGGATTATGCTTATACAGGCTTCAGCTAAAGATTTCATAGGGAGTTTTTGTGGAAGGAGATACAAGAAGAACCATCTAGTAGCTACCTGGAAGAGACACTATCTTTTCTTTGGTGGTTGGATAATGCTTATACAGGCTTCCCTAGCTAAAGATTTCATAGGGAGTTTTTGTGGAAGGAGATACAAGAAGAACCATCTGGTTAAATGGAGAGATGGGTAAGACTGGCTAGAAACAATGCTCCTCTAGGTAAACGGCTGTTGGGTTTCAGCACAAATACAAATAGCCTTTGGGCCCGAGTCATTTCTTACAAGTATGTTTTACGACACTCTTCAGAGACGAAGGAAATGCATGGATTTGTCACCACAAGTTTGGTTTATGTGTATGGAAGGCAATGAATCAGTAGACCATCTATTTATCCATTGCCCACTGGCTAGAGAGACATGTTTTCTAAGGTAAGTTGAGTATTAGTGGGTTATGCCAGGGAGGATGCATTTATTACTCGACCAATAGTGCTTCCAAGGTTTAGAGAGGAGAAGGAAGTTAATGTAGCATTGCCTATTCCGCGCTATCTCATGGTCACTGCAGTGCTAGAGTATTAAGAGGCTTTGTGAGGATGTCCGTACCAGGAGAAATGGTACTACTAAGTCTATTGCAAGGTCAATTGCATTTTGGGTCTCACTGCTTCTAGAGTTCAGATGTTACTGTGGCAAATATCACTAAAGAGTAACATACAATGGCTCAGCCGTAACATTTGTTGAGAATTAGTGTAATGGAAGCCGCCTGCCTTGGGATTATCAAGCTCAATTTTGATTGTTGTTTGCTTGGCAATCAGGGCCTAATGGTATTGGAGATTTTTTAAGAGATCACATGGGACACATTATTCATGCCTTTGGATTCTAGTAGAGAGGGAAATGCTTTGAAGGCAATGATCACAGCTCTCTTGTTCAAGTTTAGAGTTGAGATATTTACGTCCTCATTCATTGGGGGGGGATTGACTCATTCTTGGTGATATCCTAGCTAGTTGTAAGACAAGAGTGTTGTTGGAGATTGGCACAGTTCCCTAGGAGGGTTAGAGCTTTGGCACAAGAGTTGAACCTCTCATTGACTCATGTACCAAGATCGGCTAACAACCTAGCTGATACATTAGCCAAAGGAGGTGTAGGGAGAGAGACTATGTTTACCGTTCTTGCAGCGGAGGATATGTTAGTTGAGAGAGGTGAATGTTTTATTGTAACAAGCTTAGGGTGGGGTAGAGGATATCCCTTGTTTCTATTCTTTTAGTCTTATTTGTGTTCTTTTAGTGGGTGAAGCCTTGTTTGTAGGGGCCTTACGACTTTTGTACATTCTCCTCTATCATTTCAATAGCATCTTCAATATTCATCAAAAAATAAGGGTCTAGCATAAGTGAAACTCATGAATACTATTACTATGGAAGCCAACTGACTCCCAAGCCGAGCAGAAGCAACGGATACCGTAATTTAGCGTACAATATGATGTTTCTTAAGTTAGCTCCAAATGCTGCAGAGAAGTTCAGAGGTTTATTTTTCTCGAAGGAATACCCCTTCCACTATCCATACTACCAGAGGACAAATGATGAACAATGGTGCTGACTCGAACACCAGTTGGTGGATTGATGTATGCGTCCCCTCTTCACTTTTATATACAATTATACATTTATACTTGAGCACCATGTACTTTCTATGCAGAAGGGTGGAGTCTTTAGACCACTTGTTTATTCATTGTCTTATGGCTACAAAGATTTGGAGGTTCTTCCTTCATAGCCTTGGGAGAGTGTGGGTGATGCTGGAAAGTATTTGTCAGTTACCAGCCCAGTGGAGGTTTCTGGGTTTGCCAGATAGGGAGAAGATTCTCTTTCGGATGGTGTTCCAGGCTATTCTTTGGCATATTTGGAGGGAGCGAAACATGCGGATTTTTCAGGACACGTCGGCCTCGACGGCGAGTGTGATTGAGGGGATTTTGGCTTTGGTAGCTTCTTGGGCGGCCGTTAGGGGTCAATTTGTTGGGCTTACAGCTTCAGACATTGTGAGAGAGTGGTATTCGATTTCGGTGAGTGTTGTGAGTTTGGTGCTTGGGCAGGTGTATTGGTCCCCCCCCCCTCGAGAGGGTTGGGTGAAGCTGAACTATGATGGATTCACCCAATGCATTCCTGGTTCCTCCGAGGTTGGTGGGGTCTTCAGAGATTGTGGTAGTGGATATCTTCTTGCCTTCTCTGGTCTGATTGGTGAGGGTGATGTTGCGAGGGCCGAGATATTGACTTTGTTTTCGGGCGGGCTTGAGACTTGGTAAAGCTCAGGGGTATCAGAGTTAGGTGGTGGAGGGAGTATCTCCTCCCATATGCGCTTGGATGGAGAGATCTGCCTAATCTACTTGGGAGTATTACTCATTTGGCTCGTCTGGCTTGGTTCCTTATGGAGGGTTGGAGCATCTCGCTCCGTGTGGTGTCTAGGTGGGGCAATCAGATGGTGGAGGTCATGGCTGTCTTTTCTGTTCTTGTTTTCTTATGTTTATGTTGTTTTATGTTTTGCGTCCTTGGTTTTAGGCTTTCACTAAAATCGTGGTTGTATTTCCTGTGACTTCTTCCTTTTATATATATTCATGATTCATCAAAAAAAAAAAATTACTCATATCGTATTAGTTCTGTTTATGTTATATGTTTTGGTTCCATGAAGCATGTGTATAATGTCCATTCTGTAGAACTTGGTTTGGTTGGATTGTTACTTGTTAGAGTATTCTATTTAAATTATGCATCATTTGATCTTCTATAACATATAAAGTTCAAATTTAACAAATCTTTGTGTGCAAAATACATTGTGCAACATTGGTATAGTCCTTACATGAAATAATTACTTTTTTATTTACTTAAGCTTAAAAAAAGTTGGCAGTTAAGCATTTTACATTTTTAATTTTTTTGGATTTTTTAAATTTTTTTGAGCCTTCCATGGACCAAAACAAACCAACCAATATTGAGTCTTAATGATGATATGATATGAACCAATATCAACCATGCCTAGTCGTATCTTATTTCGGTACAAAAATTCATTCGCATTATCTTGGATCAATAATCCATAAGGTGGAATATGCCAAAAGGACAATGACAATGTGGCATATAGAATTAGAGCTGGATGACTTTAGTAGACAAGCTCTTTAGGAATATCATGTGACCAATGAACTTCATATTAGTTGAAAGGCAAATATTTATAAGGTAACTATAGAACTAATTATGATGGATCCAAATGTTGGGCCACTAAAAAGCAATACATTCATAGGATGATTATAACAAAGACAAGGATCTTGAAAATGGAGTGGGAAAATTAAGATAAGTAAGGCACATACCTATCTGCAATGGTGCAAGAGTAGCCCTAATAGGTGATAAAATAAAGAAACATGTTTAGATGGTCAGGGCATGTTCAGCAGAGATCTATAAAGCCTGTTAGGAAAAGAGAGATGGTCCGAGTTGAAATATCCAAACAGGCTAGACGAAGACCAAAAGGGACCTGGATGGTTAGTAATGAACAAGATGGTGTTCACTCAACTAGTTGAGACAAGGCTGCCTTATTGTCATGTTGATGTTGACATGTACGGGTGTTTGTCGGTTCCAATGTGTGTGTCAAGTGGGACAAAATTAAATGATATATTTACAATTTCATCAGAATCTTAGCCAATAAGGTGAAGAAGTTATACTTCACTTTTTTTCATAAGAATTCATACTTCACTTTCTATATAAGTCGACAAAAAAATAAATCATACTAACCCAAGGCATATGTTTATGAATCTTTGAGTATCACCAGAAAGGGGAGCACCTCCAGAAAGCAGATAACGGATGCGACCTCCCAGAATTGCACGGACCTTGCTAAACACAAGAAAGTTCCATAGAATCTTCTCAAGGCCCCATGCTCCAAACCAACTGCCATTCATTGCAGAGAACCTCCGACCATATGCAAAATCAAAAAGTTTCTTGGGTAGTCCACCCTTTGCATCTACCTGTAACAGTAGAAGACATAGGGTTTTTATGCACCCAACCTTCTTACCAGAAACCACATTTAGCAACAAAAAAACTGCAACAGATATGTATCTGGTTTACGAACCTGCTTGCGCACACCATCTCGAACACGATCTAGAATGGCTGGCACAGCAGTCATCAATGTTGGCCTCAACATAGATGCATCTCCCTTAGTTCCCCTTTTTATCTTGTTTG
>JAUPMG010179952.1:0-10413 GCA_031762675.1 Pachysandra terminalis
TAAGATGGATTCCTAATTAAGTTATAACTAGCATTAATCCAGATTAAATCTAAGCCATTGATTTAGATTAGAAGTTCTTACAAGATCCTAGCCACACATTATAACTTGAAGATTTATGATTGTGCATGAAGCATTTTAGTTTCCTATCATACTACCCACCAATCACAAACAGTCAATGTCAAACCTGTAGCTAACTTACTAAAATTTTAAATTAACCTCTAAATTTATATTAATTATATATTATTTTAGTTTGGGTTATTACAAGTGGATAACTCTCTCCTAATTGAATTAGGAGATTGAGTCCTAGGATGAGTTGAGTTGAGTCTTCTATATATAGAAGACTCCTCCTCTCTACTCATTATGCAATTCATGTTTGGTGAGATTCCAACTTAGAGTATCTCTGTTCTTCTTTAAGAGATCTGGTTTTGCTATTAGGGTTCCATACAAAGCTCTAGGTTGATTGAGTGTGGATTGCATTGTGAGTGGTTCGAGTAATCGCATACATTGACGTGAGATATTATCCGATTTGATGGAGATCTTCCGCTGCATCTTAAAGTTCGTGTGTATCGAGGTACATGATCCGGGTCGTCTACAACCTTCATGTATCTTGTGTGTGCTTGATTTCTTCTTCATCGTGTTTACTTTCTGTCTTAACATATAAATCTTGTTTGTGATTGATTTTTTCTTCATCTCATTCATCTTTCTTTCTTAACATATAATTCTTGAGTATTGATATGCAATAATTGATTTGGATTTATATCTCATCTTTAAATGTTATAAAATTCTCAACAGGTGGTGAACTGGATGGAGAAAATATGGAGATTGAGGACAATAGGTCCAACAATACCATCTATGTGCTTAGACAAGCGAGTCAAAGATGACGGAGACTATGGGCTTAATCTCTTCAAGCCAAGTAGCAGTACATGTATGGACTGGCTAAACACTAGGCCTACTGGTTCAGTTGTTTATATATCATTCGGTAGCATGGCAACACTTGGAGTAGAGCAAATGGAAGAACTAGCATGGGGTTTGAAAGGATGCAATAGCTACTTCTTGTGGGTGGTGAAGGAGTCAGAGGATGACAAGCTTCCAAACAAGTTTGCGGAGGATACGGTAGAGAGGGGCTTGGTGGTGAGATGGTGTCCTCAAGTGGAGGTGTTGGCTCACCAAGCTTTGGGATGCTTCTTTACGCATTGCGGGTGGAACTCTACTCTTGAGGCATTGAGCTTGGGAGTGCCGATGGTGGCGATGCCACAGTGGACAGACCAAACCACAAATGCGAAGTACATTGAGGATGTTTGGGAAATCGGAGTTCGAGTTCGGGTAGATCAAAAGGGAATTGTGAGAAGGGACGAAGTAGAACGCTGCATAAGAGAAGTAATGGAGGGAGAGAGAGGGAAAGGAATTAAGAAGAATGATATTAAGTGGAAAAAGATGGCTAAAGAGGCTGTTGATGAAGGGGGAAATTCTGATAAGAGCATTGATGAATTTGTAGCGAATTTAAGGAGCACCTAACTCCAAAGGGTAGTCTTTTCTTTGAATAAAAATGGATTCAATGTCTTAATGTATTGGTGGCGCAGAATTTATAACATATATGAACTCGAATGTCTTTTATTGATAAAAAAAAGAGTTCACTAATACAATTGCATCAAGAGAGATGTAGTCTGGAAATTCAATCTCAAGATAGCTTAAATTAATGCACAATTGTTCCATCAAAAGCATTCCTTCTCAAATATGACTTGCGAGTAAGACAAAGAGAGGTACAGAGAGAGGATTTTGAGATGCCAAGTATGCAAACAAGAATACACATCACAAAATAAGAAACTTCAGTGTTCGAGGGATACGAGTTTTTCTTTTGTTTCACATGTAGTTAGATAAGTTATCACTTATTTTGTCTCTTTGACGTATATGTGAGTTATACGTTAAGAGGGCTTATCAGTTTTTTCTGAACTGTTTGATCCAATATCATACTCTCCTATCTATAAAGAAAACCATCCAAAATATCCTCTCTTGATCAGGACAGATGTTGGCCATGTCCGGAGAGATGATTGGAAATATCTCCATGCAAGGAATAATCAATGCACAAAAGTTATTTTCAGAAGGAAATTGTGGCGAGTCACTTGATTTCAAGTGAATAGTGAACATGCTCTGTAATAAGTTGCCTTGGAAGTGTCAAATAATCTACCTATTATTGACACAAACTCCACATATCGTGCATCCTCGTTAATAAGGAAATCATCAATACGACCAGATGCCTATGATAGTGATTCATCCACATTAAACAAGAATTAGGGATTAATGCATTATTATGCAATAAAAGGAATTCAAATAAATAAGAGGAATGAAAAATTAAGGATTCAACATAAGTTAAGAATTAAACAAGAATTAGGGATCTCAATTTTAGTGAAAGAAAAAGGAATATGTTCATATGTACTTATTCTTTGTCATAGGGCCAAATTATCCCCTTGTAAGCATGTCTATAGAATCATGGGTATACAGTAAAGGAAAGAAAATTTCATCTTCATACATCATCTCTAGCTGGTTGGATTTGAATTTTAAGGTTGGTTTTATTAGTTTGATTTGAATTTGCAGTCCAAGTAAACAAAGACTACACATCTTCATATTTGTTACTTTTTTTGGCTTATATACAGAATCACTTATCCTCCTAATGTGGTTTAATCTCAACCATAGACCTATATGCTCTAGGGTTGAAAGAAATGCTATCAGAATTTCTTAAGAATAAATTTCCTAGTATCACTAGTTGAAGATCCATATGACCTATCCAATCCGGAAAAAAAAAATGGTGTTTGTTTCAAAACAAAGAAGTAATATTTAAAATTGTTGAACCCAAATATGATTCTTTGTCTGGAGTGTAAAAAAGAAATGCTCTTACTAGATCGGAAATATTTCTCACTGGATTCATTCCCACATCACCAGTTCGATCCGAATGGTGTTGAAAATATTTCCGCCTCTAAATCCGATCCAAGATCCGACAAATCATGAAATACATAATTCGAATTCGATATCGATTAGGGATTCAAATATTCAAATCCAATTTGATAACCTGTAAACAAGTTGATGGCCAAACAATGGGCATAAATTATGGAACTTTTAATTATTGCTATTAGGTAGAATAAAATTAAGATATCCAATGTTGGACTAGCATGACCAAATTAACATCCAATGTTCTAAAATAGAAAAGCATCAGAACACCATTTGTTAGAAAAGGTAAAAGAAAAAATGTAATAATCTACACAAAAAAAATAAATAAATAAAGGACCTGACAGCCAACATGATGATTGAAGTACTTCGCTTGAAGTGTGCATCATTAACAAATTCATTGAAAGATGATTGAAGTATAAAACCTGTCACTTTACGCATAAAATATTTAAATAATGATAACAAAAAAGAGAGATGAAACTTGTAACTTGCTATAGAATGTCTAAATACTACTAAAAAGATGAATTATAAAACCTGTCAACTCCAAAAAGCATTAAATTATTCTCACATAATGTGAGTTTAAACAACTCAATCAAAAAATCTAAACAACTCCACAACCACCAAAATTTCGAAGACAATACAGTCAATACTACAAAAGAGAACAAAATTTTCATCTCCTTAACATTCATCTCCAACAAACTAATTACCATCACTTCTAGAATTATAAGCCTACAAATAAAATAATTCCAATTAAAATTCAGTAACAAAGGAAAGTGAAGTATATCTTAATAAATCATTTTTTCTTACTTGCATTGGAAAAAACTCCACATCAAGATTCAAAATGATTACTTATGCACTCCTGATCTTTTGATTACATGTAACAAGAAAATATAATTAAAAGCACATGAATATTAAAAACAAAAGCTAACTAATTAAATTTACTATTTTACTTACCTTTATGAGATTCCATCCAATTTTGTATAGTAACCAAAGCCCCTACAATGTCTGGAAGCAAAGATGTATGAGTCTCATTAATAATCCTACCCCCCGTACTAAATGCAGACTCTTATGATACAACAAAAATTGGATTTGCCAAAACATCAAGAGCCATCTTCCCAAGAATTGAAAGTTTTGGACTATAAACTTGCCACCAATGTAGTCAGTTGAAATCCTGGGAATGAGGGAATATAGTTTCCTCCAAATATTGATCCAAATCTGACTTCTGTGAATGAAGGCATTTTTCAGGACGTGTATTTTTGTACCACTTCTCAAAACAACTTGTTACCTGAAGCCACACCACATGAAGACGTTGAATTATAACTTAAATCACAAGGAAGAAATGAAGAGTCTGGTTGGCTAAAGGAAATAACATACTTTGCATAGAGATGAGAAATTGCAGTCCGAACTCTATTGATATATCTTCCAACTTCACTCCCATTTATTTGGTTGCAGTAATACATCACTATATCCATTTTAAATCGTGGATCAAGTACAACATAAATGGACAATACAAAACTACAATGTTCCCAATACTTGGAGAAAGTTTCCTTCATTGGTCTATCCATTTGACGAAGATACTCATGTGGGCTCTTTTCCCATTCTACCAAGTTCAACTGAATTTCATAAATTTATGGAAAGCAAATACTAGCAGTTGTTATTTGGTTCATGAAAAGGTATTTGTTGCATCATAAAAGACTTTCAAACCATGAAGAGTTCTTCCATTTTCCATTCTTCATTAGAAGGATTAAATTTTTAATGCCGGTCTATTTGCTCTAAACGATAAAATGCATCTTTCAGTTGTAAGGCACTATCAAGCATGATATAGGTTGAGTTATATCTAATTGAAACATATAGGGACACACCCCTTTTTCCTTGCAATTCTACTTGGTTTCTTGCATTTTGAAACTTTTGCATGTTACTTGTTGTCTTCTTGACATACTTCACACTTTCTTGAACTTTGTAAATTTTGTCTCCTATTTCTCTTAATCCATCTTGCACTATGACATTCAAAATATGTGGACTATAGCGAACATGAAAAAGATTCTATATCCAAATAGAGCAAATTACTTTTACGAAGCCAATTTCTCAATCCCCTCACCATGGCATCATTTGTCGTTGCATTATCAACAGTCATAGAGAACATTTTCTTATCAATATTCAATTCTAATACCAAATCTGAGATAACTCTTTGTAAGTATCTGTATCATGGGGACATTCCACAACTTTATAAGCAAGAATCTTCTTCTTCAATTCCCAATCTTCAGATTTAAAATGACCCGTCAAACAACGATACCCAATGTTTTGGCCTGATGTCCACATATCAGTGGTGAGGCTAATTCTAGAGGTAAACTTATCAAAGATTTGATAAAGCTTTTCTTTTTCTTGTTTGTAAACATCAAGAACAAATGCCCGTGTTGTATTTCTTGACACAATCTTAAACATTGGTTGTAGGTTGTTTACAAAAATCTCAAAATACTCGTGTTCAACTAGATTGAGTGGATACGCATGCTTTACGATCATTCTAGCAAGGTCTAGTCAACTTTTCCCTTGGTCAAACTTAAAGTTCTGAACTTTAATAGATGCATATGTTGCATTTTTAGTCATGGTCAATAGTTGTTGACCAATATCCTTGTGAGTTCTCATGGGACATCTCGGTAAGTGATTTATGAGATGAGTGGTTCCCTTGGCACTAGACCCAACAAATGACTTCTTGTAGTGGTTACATACAGCAACATCATCTCCATTCGGTCATGTGACGTTCTTAAAATCTAATCACACACTTGATGTTAATTTTCTCTTTTGAGGATGTGATGATGGAATTACCTTAACCACATTGTCATTAGTACCCGAAACAATACCAGTACCAACTAGTTGAGATATTTCCCAACAGTAAAAAGATAAGCACTGTGATATATAATTTCAAAATGCATAAATTAAAATTTATAGACATTTCCCAATAGGGAGCATGATTTGTGAAGAGTATATCAGCCCTAAAAGAGATGCTGACTCATAGAAAATATTATCAAAAAATTAGTAGCCCACCAAAAAAGTTCTTCTACTCTTTGGGGATGGCTATCATATCATATGAAAACTCAATAATATACAAACAATAGAAATAATATGCATCCCTAACACACAATGATTTAACTCTGCTTTTAAAGAGAGTAGAATCAAATTTCAAGAAGAATGTCATTTTGCAAGTCATAGGCTCTCAATCCATATTATTAAGCAACAAGATTTTTTTGAACTAAACTCTTCCATCATCTACCTTTGTTCTGGACCCTAATTTGGGACATGAAAAAGTATAATAAAACGAAATAACCATATGTAGTAGGCATTGCACCGGTTTTAAATAGAGACCTCGTCTAATAGCTTAAACCTTCTAACCTTACCTCCGATTTTGTCCTTATAAGTGTTTCATCAACACAATCTCCTGCAATAATATCCTTTCGTGACTTGGGCGATTGCTACAGAGACCTTTGCTAGTTTGCTTCTTGATGGTTCACTGTTCGGCTGCTGCAATGATCAAAGGCAGAGCAAGGAAATTTTGTGCGGGGGGGCCAAACTATGTATAGCTAGAGGTGGCAATGGGTTTGATTCGAGTCCGGGTGGGTTATAAACGGGTTACAACTTAAACGGGTACGGTTGGATTCCACCCGTTTATAGACGGGTTGAAAAATCATAGAACCTAAATCCAAACTTAACCCAATTAATAAATGGGTCAACCCTAACCCATTTAATCGAGTTGGATTCGGACGGGTTGGGTCGAAAATTGCTAGTTATATATATAGCAAGTAATGAATAAAATTTTTAATAATAAAATAATTTTTTTTAAATTTTTAAATAATAAAATTCATATAGGATTTTGATGGAATTATAGAAAAAGTACATCCATGATCCAACTAATTTGAACATAAATATATAAAAAGTAAAAAATATTCAGGAAATTTAATTTAATTGCATGTCTATTGTAATTGTGCTAGACGTTCTTCATAGAACTGAATTCATCAATAATTAACTCTGTACTAATTGTTTCTGCAATTTTTTTTTCAATGTATGTGGTCATGTAATTTGCAAGAAACCCATCTTCCATTGTGTTGCAAAGTCTAGTTTTAACAAGATTCATGGATGAAAATGCCCTTTCGGTAGTTGTTGTAGAAACTGGAAGAGTTAGCACGAGCCGAATCAATCTGTCTAAGAGAGAATAAATAACCAATTTTTCTGTTTTCACCAATTTTTGATAGAGATCATCAATTGTCAACATGTTTTGAAAATCTGGATATTGGTCACATCAAGCTCATAATGTTAAATTGATACCTCTGATGAAGTTTTTCTTGCTTTATAAAATCTTAAGGGTAAAATTTGTCCACCAATTTGCAAATATTGTCAAAATAGAATGATCTAAATTTGTCTTTCGGATCCAATGATGAGTTAAGAATAAAGAGTTCCATTTTATGCTCATTGAACCTGTTATTTAGCTCTTGCAATTGAGAATCCATTGCAGTAGTAAATATATCTACTCGGTAATGATGCTCTATTGTAATATGGTCCTGTTGGTGATGAGATCGACCCCTACCTGCAATATATCGAGCATCCATATCGAGAATATCATGCTTTTTGCAAAACAATGTTACATTTTCAAGTAGGTCTTCCCAACCGCTTTCTCTTAACTTTTGAATCATTACTTTTATGGTTGAAATTAGGTTAATGGCATTCGATATATCCTTGGATTGGCGTTGCAACGCTTGATAGAGATCATCAGTGATTCCCATAATTTCCTCCATAAGATGTAGAATAAGAAGAAACTCAAAAGAAGTTATTGCATCATAAGCTGCATCTGCATCTCCCCGTTGAGAATATGTCAAACCATCTTTAATTATATTTTTTAGAATTGAACATACCGCATAAAACATCTCTATCAAGCTATAGATAGAATTTGGGTGAGAGCCTTAACGAGTGTCTCCAGGCCATTGTAAGGTGCCAATTTGATCAAGCCATCTACCAGATTCAAGGTCATCAATGGCAAGCATACATGCAACATCCTTAGCTTGATATGCTTGTAATTCATCGTGTCGGTTGCAAGAGGCACCAACGATGTTCACAACAAAAGTTAATTTAGAAAAGAATTAATGAATATGACTCACTTTTCTTGATGTTGCAACCAAAGCTAATTGGAGGCGATGGGCAAAACAATGAATATAATATGCATATGGACAATCATTAGAAAATAAGGCTTGTAATCCATTCTACTCACCTCGCATATTACAAGCTCCATCATATCCTTGACCCCAAATATTTTGAATACTAAGATTGCGATGAGAAAGAGTGACAAATATTTATATTTTCAAAGTCAATGTTGTAGTATATGTTACATAAACAATGTCGAAAAATCACTCCCGAACAAAACCATCTTTGTCAATAAATCTCAAGACAAGAGCCATTTGTTCATTTTTAGATTCATCTCGAGCTTTATCAACTATTATGCAGAACTTTGGATCACAAATTTCTTTACGAATCATGTTTCGCACATTACATGCAAAAATATGTAGAATTTATTTTTGGATCATTGGTGAATATTTGGCATTTCCTGAAGCATTTTCTATCACTTTAGCAACTGTTTCATTGTAGGTTTCCAAAAGTTTTACCATTTCAAGAAAATTTCCACGATGGTTTGAATCTGGATGTTCATCATGGCTTCTAAAAGTGCATGCTTGAAATGTTAACTAACAGACTGTATCTACTGATGTTTTCAGCCTCGATCGATTGCCTGAAATTTGTTGAGAAGTTTGTTTCTCAAGTATGTTCTCAATATGTTGTAGTTGATTTAATAGATCTCTACCACACTTTTCAGCTATTTTATGTGGTGAATTGGGGGCAAGGGCTTGAGCATGTTGCGCATCTGAGACCGGAAAAGCAGCTATTTGGTCTCTTCCCACATGGCTTAAGCACAATTCTTCCTATCATTCACCTTCTTCCAATTTCGAAATCCTTCAATAGTAAAGGCATTCAATCCAAAACGCCCAAAAGGCTTCTTATCAAAAACATAGCAAGGTAGACAAAAAGCTGCATCCTTAAAAGGAGAATACTTTAACCAAGTAAGAAATTGTTTGAACCAAGAAGATTGAAATCGACGATGATGCATTTTTGCTCAAGAAAGTGGATAATCTTGAAGAATATGTTGATATGGCTCAGCATTTATATAAGCACATTGGATTTCATCTTGTTGATCAGGAGGATAAACCCATATTGGAATACGTAAGCCTGGATCATGTTCTAAAGAAGTAATTTCAACTTCCTTAGATTCAATTCTTAAAAATTTTGAAGGACGGTTCTTAGTAATTGAAGTATCAGGATTAGAAATAGAAGTTGATGGATTGGCCTCCGAATTTGGAACAACCTTTTTCTTGAAATCTGTAATTGATGATCTAACCATGATGTCAGGGAATTGAGATTTAGAGAAACAATAAAAAATTTAAAAATTAAAAAAATATAGAGTTTTTTTATCTAGTTCAATTGTGGCTATCCTAAATTCGAAAGTCATGCCTGAAATAATAGTTCACCATCCATATAAAAATTGTTGGATAACAATTAATAATCATGTATCAATTAAATCACAAAAGTAATTATCGAACTAACAAAATATTATGCACAATCTTACTTTTGAGAATATATTTCAAGAATTATGATGTAATATGCCAAGTAATAATACAAAGATCAATTATAAAATAAATTTATATAACCTAGATTGATTTTTAATATTAATATATAATTATTATTTATTAGTTAACAAACCAGTTTTAATCCAATAATCTTACTAAACTAGTAATAAACTTCCTACAATCATCAGTAAAATATTTAACAAACATAAGTTTTAATTAAATAATCATACTAATCTATTTCTAAGTTATTAATAAACATCTTGCAATCTTTGGTACACCGCCCAATCGATTTAAACACTTTTCTTAGCAAACAAAATAAGGTTTTGAGTGTAAGGAATCCGCTTAGCTATTTTCGTTCACTTAATTTGAATCTGTAACCAATAATAATGATATATAACTATCAGTCTATCATAATTAGGTAACTTATATCAAATATAACAACCTGAAAATAAAGAAAACTAAAATTTTGTAAAAACCCTAACCTTAGATTCTTGAAGCTGCGTCCAAATCCACAAATTTACCACCAATCCAAAGAAGCAATTATTCACCAACAAAGCACCTAATTAACCATGAGATCTACAAAAGGATCAATCGATCAAGCAAACTCTTAAAAAATGAAACTCAAGAAAGCTAAAAGGATAGATCAATTGGATAGTCATAGAGGAGAAAACTATTCAAACAAAAGGAAAACTAAATTAAAAAATAAAGACAAAATCGGTAAGAGATTTAGGTTAGTAAAAAACAAAAGGAAATTGATATTTTGGAGGAAAACCAAATTACCAATTGTGTATTTTTAAAAGATATAAAAGTATAT